>RJWT010036251.1:0-13292 GCA_004365215.1 Cuniculus paca | reverse complement strand
GTCCTGTTTAACAGCCTCTATAATACTATCAGAATATGAATTTACCATATATATTCTGGAGAACACCAACCAACAGATCATCTTTCCCATCTCTTGGAGAAAGTAAAGTATCAGTTGTGGAAAAGATGAGCAAAGAGAGAGACCAACAGATGGACTTTTGGACAGTTAGACGTAAGGTTAGAGACCAAACAATGCCTGGGTCCCTGGATTCATCTCCCTATCTAGACTTTTAGTTCAATAAGAGTCAATAAATCTCTTTTTTGCTTAAACTCTTTGGAATTGGGTTTCTGCTATCTGAAAAAAAAAATCTAATACATATTTCAACTTCTCTTCTTTCAGTGGTGAAGGGTTATTATCTTCATTTACAACAAATATCACAAAAATTTCCACCCAAAAATGAGTCCCAGACCCATATGTCCTGCCTATATTTAACATTTAACAATACTTTCTTATACAATATTGCATTTTAAACTTTCAGAAGAATTTTTCACATGTGTTTTATTTGACCTTGATATTGATAGGAGGAGGAAGGTGTTTGGTCTGCATGACATGATACCACTCAAACCTCCACCAATTAAAGACGCTGATGAGTAACCAGAACATCCATTGCATCTACCTAGAGAGGCCATTATGTTTGTTTGTTCAATATTCCTGGCCTAGAATGTCAATTTTCCAAAGGTTTTAGAAAATTTATGATGAAAATGAGGCCCAGGGTTCATTTTGAATTATAGAACCAGCAATATCCTTTTTATGTTAATATTTTATTTATTTTATGCTAGAAAGAAATCTCAGCTCTTTTTTTCCTATTGCTATGAATTTCTTATTTTGAATAGGCTTACCTTCCCTATTTCTATGTTCTTCATTCTGCTTTTTAGAAGAACAGATTTCCCTTACAGTGTTTCAAGCTACTAGTGGTCATTAATGATGTGGATTCTCTTGACATTAGTTAATTCTGAAGCAAGGTTTTGCCATTGTTTTCCCAAAGGAGAGAGATATTTTCAAATAGTTTATGACTATTTATTAGAAGGAAACTCTCCAAGACCGCAACACAGAACAACCAGAATTACTGAACTCTGTTTTCTTCTGTGAAAAAAAAGACAAATACATTTTCCAGTTGTGGTAAAAAAGAAAAGAGTCAGAGAATGAAGCCTTTCCCCATGAGTCAGCATCAGCGTGGACTGTGGGGAGGGAGAATTAGCCCCACCCCGCCGGAACCAGTGCGATGCGCAGGCTGCTGCTGGATCAGGACACCCAGAGCCAAGCCTTGCCCTGTGGGCCACTGCTGGCAGGGGGACAGTTAGACCCCAGCTCCTTCCAGCTCGTGGGCTGGCAAACAAAAGTACCAATTCTCCCCCACCCCCAAGGGACTGGCTGATCCAGAGAAACACAGGCTCTGATAATAGCTATTAAGGTGAAACGCAATTGGATGCCTGTGGTGCTTTGGTGTTTCACTGACCTTGCAGGTCTAGGGCCAGCGGTCTGATCATCTGTTCAGAGGATAGCGGTTTGCAGAGTGGTATCTAGGGGCATCTCCTTCTCAGGGTGGTACCCATTGTTGATTCCCTATAGTCTTGTTTTGAAGTCCTGCATTGTTCATTGTTTTGTTGGGTTGGGTTTTATTTTCTTTTGTTTTGTTTGATTATATATATTGGGTTGGGTTTTATTCTCTTTTGTTTTGTTTGATTATACCTGGTGGCATAAGCAGCTATTTCAATGATAGTAAGATATATTATGGTAGCCATTTTGAATTTACTATTGTCTTGTTTTGTAGTCTTTTACTGTATCTATTGTTTTGTTTTTACTGTTTATATTCTATTTTGTGCTGTTTGATTTTTACTATGTCTGAAAGTATCTGCAGCTATTTTGAAGACAACAAGAGGCATTATGGTAACTATTGTTGATTTTGTAATGTTGTGAAGTCCTGTATCATTTACTCTGGTTTGTTCTGATTGGTTTTATTCTGTTTTATTTTCCTTGAATTTATCCTCTTTAAAATAAAAACTAACTAAATGAGTAAATACAGGTTGTTAAAAAGAAAAGTCAAACTTTGAAAAACTTCTTTATTCTTTCCCAATGTAAAATTTCCTGTTTCTTTTTAACATTTTATTTTTATTTAATTTATTGGTTTTAAAATTAGTACATGTTTGTAGTATATGAGGTTTACATTCATTTTGCAAAAAGCAATTACCACTTTGTTTACATACACCCACCTTTCTTAATTTCCTTGTTTGCCTCCATCTTCCCTTGTCATGTAATCACTGTGCCCCTTTTTACTGCATTGTATGTAGAGCCCTCCCTCAGAACCCGAATGGTTTGTGAGAAGAGTGTCTACATAATAATGAAGTGCTCTCTTTACTCCAGATCAGTTACTCACTTCAGTGAGAATTACACATGTCAAACTTAAACAACTTCCACATTGACAATTTTCTCACTTTATTGCACTGCTATTTCATGAATTTTGACTAATATGGCTGAGATGTCATTCCACATCCATTGTCATAAGCTTCTTATTCTTAATCTAAAGGATAAAACAATTCTGTACTGAGTGAAAATGCTCATGGACAACATATCTAAAAGTGTACCTTGATTTAATATAGTTGTCTTATGTGGGTTTTTTTATATATATATCTGGTAGTCTGGGTATTAATCTGGATGTATGATAATTAACATTATAAGGACTTGTAAGATAAATAAATGAATGATGCTGGCAAAAAAGGGAGGGGGTGGAAGGGAAGAAAAGCAAAAAGAATTGAGATGTGTCACGTAATGTGCCAATTCCCCACAATGAATGCAATCATTATGTAATACGTAAAAAATTAAAAACTTAAAAAATTAAAAACTGGGAGTGCTGACATTTTATCAATATAAGAACTAAAACTTGATCAGAAACTTTGTCAACATCAGAGTTCCATACATAGTCAGATATTTTGCTGATATCCCTAAAAAAAAAATCACTAAAATAACATACAGATTTCATGAACACTAATAAGAGATTCTGACTATCTGAATATTAGTGAAAATGAAGAATCAGTGAGTCACATATAAGACTTCTTTTAACTCGCCAATAGAACTTTTCCAAACTATTGTGGGTGGCTAAAATTACTGCTCACTGAAAGCCAAATGCTACCTTAGAATGCCCCCGCAGAGCCGAGGAGAAATGCAAAGTTTAATTACAAAGAGCTCCGCAACAGTTAGAAGATGACCCCCATTGTTTAATTAAGTTGCAGACATTTCAGAAAACTGCATGTTTAAGTGATATATCTTATTTGTCAGACGCCTTTGTCTGATTTCTTCGAACTCTTCCCTATGAAGTCCAATGCCCCCTAGATAGAGGACAACTTTTTTCTCCCTATGGGTATTATCCTGTGTTTTACAGTTCCACTTAGCAGTCCCTTTGCAGGCCTTGAAGGGTGAAGGTGGCATGGCATTTTCTCCCTTATTCCCTTCAATCAAGCTTCATTCTAAACTTTTGGCATATCCAGCCTTAAAGAGGTCACAGGAGTCAGACTGTGCCTGGATCGTTTTAGAACGATAATGGATATTTAGACAGTGTGATAGCATTCTCAAACCTTAATTTTTGATGCATTTCCACTCTTAATCGACATAATACCAAGGCAGGCTGAATCTGAAAAGCTAGGCTGTTCCTCTGGATATAAAAGAAACTATGAGAATCTTTTCTCCCCTCTATGTGATGGAATATAGTTAGGTTATCTGCTGAGACTTTCTTGTTACCTTGACTCTCCTCCCTTATCCATTGGAGAGATTTTGGTTATTCCTAGACCATAGGAGGTGTGTGTGTGTGTAACAACCAATTTTTTTAGTTTTTCATCTTTCCACCAACTGATCCCTTCTGGAATTAAATGTATTTTTATGAGCTTGAAATCTAATACTTGTTTCTTAATAGATTGTTATTCATGATCTATCCTCAAATCTCTTTCACTTAACACATCCTCATACAGGCAGGGTGATACATGGGTGTAAATGGGGAGATTGATTTATGAGCTACTAAAATATTCAGCTATCCAAAGTAATATTTTTCTTGGTTCTGCCCAATATTTGCATACTTTCAATATTGAAATCAACCCTTTGAAATAAGGGAAGATGAAATTCTTCCAAATACCCAAGGTAAAGTTCAAATATGTGCCCCACAAGAGGAAACATTCACCTACTTAATACCCACTAGCATTTTATCAAAGTCAGTCCCTCATATATGATTGAGATATCATTGTCAGAGAAACATATCAACCTCTGTGTTCATCAACAGATGAATGGATAAAGACAATGTATACATACATAATAAAATACTATTCAGCTTCAAACATGGGGAATGAATCTCTAAGATAGTATACAGCACTAAGTGAAATAAACTAGACACAGGAAAAATATTGATATCATTTATATGTGGGACTTTAATAATGTTGAATTCATGGAGGAGAGTATAACAATGATTACCAGAGACTGGAGTGGGAGGGGGTGGGAAGAGAAGGAATGGGGAAATGTTGATCAAAGGGTACAAAATTTCTGATAGACAGGATTAGACTTTGAAGTCTATTGGATAGCAGGGTGAGGATAGTCAATAATAATATAGTCTATATTTCAAAATAACTAAGAATAAGTTTCAAATGTCTTGCATAAAAATGATAGGTTAGTGAGATAATGAATATGTTAATTAGCTTGATTTAATCATTCCATACTTGATACACATATCAAAATATGTGTATCCATAAATGTGCAATTATGATTTATCAATCAAAAATAGTATTGATAATAAAATGATTGTAGTATCGTTCAGTGAGAAGAACTTTACAGTTCATCTAACCAATTGTTTTTCAAAAGTGGAAAAAGAGGCTCTCCACCCTTCGGTGACCTGTATAAACATTTAAGTTTGCAGTAGAATAGAATCAGAATATAGGTCTTTTACTCTTTGTCATAAGCTGTTTTTACTGCATAACTTGGAAAAGTTCAGCACAACTGGAAGAGACTGGGGTCTGGTGCTATCTATACAAGAGGGAGGGCTGGGAGGAGCACTGTGAGCTGCACACAGGCTCTGTGCCTGCTGGTAAGAGATATGGGGGCACGAGTCGGTAGTATCTATCATGAAGGCACTGTCTGAGAGAATGGCAAGTGAAGCCACACTATATTTAGAAATATTGCCAACGTGGGAGACCCCTGGAGAAGTCAGACCCAGGAGATCCACCTGGGCCCTGACAAGATAAGTAAAGAAGACATGAGACAGCTGAAGACTAATTTTTCTCCAGCATTTTGGTTTAGAATAGGCCCTCTTAGGGTCCTATAATAGAGATTCAGACTGATAATCTCAGACTACAAAGAAAAATGTTACTGGACATAGAACTGAGTAAAGCCCCACCCTGATGTTCAGCACCTTAATATTTATTGTAAACCAGCTTGTGGTCCATTTTCTCACACTGATATACGAGATTTTTCACGATTTTTCTGTGAAGTAGGTCAGCTGTATGGATCTCAATTTATAGACAGAAAAAAAAGGAACAAAGTGGCCAATCTATCCAAGAACATAAAATACTTAAAGGTCAACCATAGCCTATGAATCCCGAATAGCAAATCCTTGAATCAAGACCTATTCATAGCTAAATCATGGTTTCAGGTAGAGAAACTCCAGAAATTCTAACATACTCTGTCCCTCTATTATGGTTTATGTTATTTCATAGCATCTGTGCTAAAGCATATTTCATAATTCTAATTAATTCTTTCTCAAAATTTCTTGAAATATGTCTTGAAATATTTCTTGAAATATCTTGATCTTCCTATTTCACTGGCTACCACTTTTCAGTGAGCTTTGCCAGCTGCTCCCTCTCTTCCAAGCATTGGACATTTTGAGCACTGGCTATGTTTCTTTGCTGGGGATTCTACCCCAAAACTATACATCAGTTGTGTATCCAGGAGCTCCACGTTTTGTAACCCAGTTCCAATTTCCTTTCCCAATTCCAGGCTCATACCTACTTTTCTACTCAGTAGTTCCACATGGATAACAAGCAAACATTCGAATTTAACATGTTCCAAAAGAATTCTTGGTTCCACAGTCAATTCGGTCTCCCCTTCCTAACCTACTTTCCCCTCCCCGTAGTCTCCCCCTTGGTAAGTGGCACTGCTGTAAATTTATCCATAGCACCCACTTGCTATGAACCTGAAAGAATTTTCCTCACATACCCACATTCAGTCTGCCATCTAATTCTGCCATTTCTACCTCCAAAAGGCATTGATCATGGTGACCTCTTTCTCCACCTTCACCTCTGCCACTCTACCCAAGTTACCACCATCTTCCAGGGGCTGACCTTTCTATAGTCTGCAGGATGCTACTTGTAACCTTAGCAATCATTTTCCATACTGTAACCAGAGTCACTTAATATTTACACTGTGTAATCTCCCTATTCTACAGCCTCCAGTCACTTCCCATCATAGGTGATATCAACCCTCAGCACTCATTGCAGCCTCAGCTCTTTGTGACTTCCCCTGGCCACCACCAGCCCTGTCAGGCTCCACTACTGCATGTAACTTCACTCTTGCCTTCTTGCTTTCCTCTCACACATCCTTTTCCATGCCATAGATTCCTTTGGCAAGGGTCAAAGCCTATTGTCTTAGCTACTTTTCTCTCATTGCTGAGACAAAATACCCAACACCCAAAAGTAAGGAAAGAAAGGTTTATTTAGCTCACGGTTTGTGGAGCTTTCAGCCCATACTCAGCTGACTCCAAGGCAACATGGTATGGCAGAGAGGCAACAGTTCATGGTGGTGGAAGACAGCAAAGCAGCAAGAACAAAAGTGGGAAAGCAAGCCTCTTTTCCTCCCTTATGTTGTATGCAGGCTACTTGTCCTTGGGTGAATATAGCACTCACACCATCTCTGTGCCCTCCTGTTGCACAGGGTCAGGATGTTTACAAAGTGAGGACACCGGCCTCCTGCTGAATATCACTTAGTTAAACTTCTAAACTTGTCAAATTGACACAATGAATAACATCCTACAGTGGTAGGGGCATGTCCTCTACACCTTAGGATGTAGAACTGCTGAATTACTTAGACATCCAGACTTCTCAAGTTGACACAATGTATCAACCATTACACCCATGGATCCCCTCACTGAAGAAGGTTTTTATCTTTATTTTTTTACTTATTTTTAGTTAATGTTTTATTTTTATTGGTACATGTTTGCTGTATATAATGATTAGATGCCTTGTGGAGAATTGGTATATATACATAACACATCTTTTTTCATCTCCTGCCTCTCCATCCTGTCCTTGAAGGTTTTTAAATGTTTACAACAAAATGTATAAGGTCACAAAAGTTACAATTATCATGAAATACGGTTCTCAGAATATTAAGAAACACACTAATGTTGCAGTAACATATGTGCTTCTTCAACAAATGTAATAGGACATGGTAGTATCTGTGATTTTTATTGGTGTCAGAGCCACAGAGACTGCTGATATTGCTGCAGTTTGTCCATAGTCATTATGGGAAAAAATGCTAAATTTCAGTTACTAGGCAGTAAAAATAGAGTTTCTTTTTCATTCAAATTCAGGGTTCCCTTGACTCTACTTATGGACCCTAAATTAACAACCTCTACTTATCACACCAGGCTTTTTCTTACCTCCAGAACTTTATACTTGTCAGTCTCTCACCTAGAATGCTCTTCCCCTAGGTCTCTGCAGAGCTCACTTTCTGAAACTTCTATCCAAAGTTTGTTTTTACAGAAGACAAAATCCCCACCCTGGGTGTGAGTAGCACTACTCAAAAAGTTTGTAACCTATTTGGAATAAATGGGAAAGGCAGGTTTGCTTGCTGCTGCTGCTGCTTGCTACTTACTGCTCCTTCCCACTTTGCCATGGACTGTTTCTCCTCTTCAATGCTTCTCTGCCATGCTACCCTGTCTGGGAGCCTGCTGACTATGGACTGAAACCTCTACAAACCATGTGCTGAAATAAGCCTTTCCTCATTTAACTTGTGCTTCTTGAATATTTTGTCCCAACAATGAGAAAAGTAGCCAAGACACAAAGGTTTTCAAAATTTCTTAAAAATAACATTTCTAACAAGAAAGTGTTCCATATCTTATACTTTCATAAATATGGTTCCTGACTTAGTGTATGTACCTGGATACCCACCAGAGAATTACATGTTGAAGTCCCAGAAGTCTAACAAACTTCTAGCATAATGAGCAATCTCTTGGTTTGACTATTTCATATTAAAGTATAACAAACTAACTATAAAAATAGCTATTTTCTTTTAAACTTATTCTTACCACTTGAAATTTGACTGACTCTAAAAAAGGGCTTTCATTGAATTAACATACTTCATTCAAAAGCAAAAAAAAAAACCAGAAAGTGAATGTAATGATTTATTCCATGATGTGGAGGTAAATCAATTTTTTTCTTGTAGACTACTGTGTAATCTTGCAGATGCTGTTGTGTGTAGCAGTGTGGGGCTTCATGGTGGTATCCCATTAGTTAATAAGATATGAATCTAGAAGTCAGTAAAGTAGACAGAGCTTCACAGATGAGTAGTGTCATTCTTGTACACATGAAGCTGGGGTAATATTCATGGGTGGGATCAGAGCAGGAACCAACATCAAGTCCTAAAAGCCCATGGAAGAGAAAGCCAGAAAATAAGACTTCGAATCAGAAGTACTAAATTGGTCAAGTACCTATCACTTAAGTTTAAACTGACATACTAGTTGCCTAATATATATTAATTCCTGATTAGCTCCTGAAGATAAGGAAGTAGAAGAGAAAAGCAGTGCACATGCTTCAACCTTTAAAAAATAGAAACACTTAAATATAAAACTAACAACACTAGAAAAGTACTAACCATTTATATTCACAAATTATCTTAGAAATGCAAACACCTAAATGGAAGAGTTGGCAAAATGCAGAGCTTGATAAAGAAAGCTAGAGGGAAAAAAATACTAGGGCAAACCTCAAGTGAATACAGAAATAACTTGGAGCGCTAAAAAGGAAAGTTAAAAAAAATAATAAAGCTTATTACATGCCAGCCAGTGCATGTGTCCCTGCTGTACTAAGAAATTGTTGGTGTTCTTAGGGCATCTATGTTAAGTAACCAAAACAAAATACATTTATTTCAAACAACTGCATTTTGAGCAGAAAATTAAACATGAAGTAAAGCTATTTCTGCAATTTTGAAGCAAACAAGCGTTTGTATTCTGTGAACTCATAGTAGTAAAACACAGGCAATATCATTTAATTGCATTTATGCAAATATTTTTACTAGCAATCTTCAGCAAATAATCTGATCATTAAAAATACTGTCAAATGGCAGAAAGTGTAGATCCGGGGAGTATGATGCTTGTTCCTTGGAAATTCTTAAAACTTTTAAAGAAAACAAGTTATTTAATCCAGTTGGCTCTGACTGAATGTGGTTGCCAGAGCTCCAGATTCCTGCCTGCTGAACCCCTTGTCCTGGGTACCCACCAACCACCTATCCCTACACCTATTTCAGGTGGCCCCTCAGCAGCCTCTAGGTCTGTGCAGGGTTTGCCAGCCACTCGATTAAAGAAGACACAGTGCATGGGACTCTCAGAGCATTCATTCATTCCTGCCACTTGCTTAGTGACTTGATCCAACATAAATGCATCTCCTTAATAATTGGAGGTACTTAAGCATCAGAAAATAGTTGCTTAGGACCAGGCTTTGTCTCAGCCTTGGCTGCCATGTACCATTTTAAGCTTTCTGGTAATGGGGCAACAGTCACAGCACAGTGGTGGGAAGAGAAAGAGCTTTGGTGGATAACTTCCTGCTCACTTTCCAGGGAAGCCACATGGGAAGTAAAAAAAAGTGGGTTTCTAGGAAATCCACACACCTGAAACGCCCTGGAAATTTAATTTGAAAGAGGTTCTCTCCATCCCAAAAGTTTATATGATATAAGCAATAACATCGTGTGAAACCAAAGTAGCCTAACTTTTAAAACTATCAGTAATGCTAAAAAACGATTTCCCACCAACCATGCTAGAGGGAAGACTTATTATCTATGCTTGCTGCAGAATTTGACATTATAAAATCATGGTAATATAAAAGATCAACTCATAAGTATACAGCCAAAAACTAGTGAAAAGATATTTAGAGAGGTATGCCAGGCAGTGACACTAAAAATTATTGTGATATTTTTCTGAATTTTGTCATGTTTTTGTTATTGTCAATTTTATAAATTTTTAAATGTGCTGTGATTTCTTTTCTCATACTAAATATTCATTTTTGTACCTGACTTTGTATTTGGCATTTTATTTTGTTTTAACTAAAGATAGTGCCAAAGTTGTACAAGCGGAAAATCCCGCAAAACCCGAAGTCTAAACCTGTGTACTGTGGAGGTCCAGCAGGGCAGACCACGATTGATTCCGAGCTACTGTCCCATTCTGCTGGAGTTTGTAGCTGATGGCGAGAAAATACAGTCATAACAAAGGCCAAGTCATAATCCCTCTCACATGCCAGCCAGCCAGACTCTTTGACATCTAATTATCACAACAGATTTAGAAGAAGAGAACTACTAGTACAGTAGAAATTCCACCTTGCATTTATTTATTTATTTATTTATTTATTTATTTATTTATTTATTGTCTTTTTGAGGCAGGGTCTCACTATGCAGTTTAGGCTGGCCTTGGGCTCACTTTGTAGCCCAGTCTGGTTTCAAACTTGCAATGATCCTCTTGCCTCAGCCTCCCGAATGCTAGGATAACATGAGTGCACCACCAGGCCTGGCTCCCACCTTACATTTAAATTGGAGTGCACTCCAGGGTTGTTATAAACCACTGGGATAGGCTTATATAGACTGATGTGCATGAAGAGCAGAGGAGCCCTCTGGGAAAGAACTCACCATAAGGGAAGCAGAAACCTTGTGTTAGTAGCTTGACTCTGTTGTAAGTTTTATCATTAAAGGTAACACAAAGTGCAAGAATAGCAGATTGTTTGTCACTAGTTTGTGCTTGTGTTTCATGGGATAAGACATCCACATTTAGATTTCATCGCTCACACAAGATTCCTCCGAGTCCTTTAAAGAGAAGGCCAGAGCGCTGAGGATCTGAGAAAGCAACTTTCCCAAGGACTTGCAGAAGGTTAAGTGAACCAGACCCAAAAGCGTGTAACATAAACAACAGAAGGCAATTTTAACATCTTGAGGATTTCACTGCTTTCCAGGGCTGTGGCATGAGACGTGGCACCAGCAGGCATTTGGTGAAGAAAGAGAGGCCTGGTAGACACAGCCTCAGTGGAATGGTGGACACCTGACTGGAGTAAGTTGTCCTTGAGTATAAGGAGATTTGGGGAAATACTTGGGAGATGTGTTGGAAAGGCCTAAAGAGGTCCTGGCTTAACTGGTGTGGGCACAAGTGAAATTTTGTTTTTACCTTGAATGTGTTCCAACCTCAGGTGGATGAGGCCTGGGAAAATGTTTGTAATATCAAGGTAGGGAGTTGGGGTCCTCAGGTATAGTACAAGCTTGCTAAGTAACTTTATAGCCCGGATTCCTGCTATATAAAAGTATGGTACAAGTGCCTGCTAAATAATCATTAAGATGCCTGCTAGTTCTAGAATTCTATGGTACTAAATGAAAATCTTTGTGAGTCTTCCAGGGTAACATCAAACAATTACAAGATGTTCTTTTTGGAGGAGTGAACATGTTAGGGTAACACAAGAACAGAGTGCTCCTAGTAGATGTTCTCTTGAAAAGTTTTGCTAGTTTCTGCAGTGAGCCAATAAATATTGTCAAAGGAGGAAGCCAGAGTATAGGGCCCCACACATTGCCAGCACTGAATATCTATCAATATAATGGACCAGTTCCCTTTGTTTGGGCTTATAATTCAATGCAACAGCTGGAAATTTGGAGAAGCATCTCCCTGTGGCCAGTTAAGATTTCATCTATGAGGTGACGAGAGATACTTGATTGTGCAGAGGTAGAAGAATAAAACTATGAGAGAGTATAAAGTCCTGGTTTCTGAACACAAAGACAGTCTTGCTTTGTAGTCTGTCAGTTATGATGAGGGAGGGGAATATTTTACATGAAAAGGCACCCAGGGCCTTTTATCTGAGCTACAACCCCAGCCCTTTATTTTTATTTTGAGACACAGTCTTACTAATTATCTGAGTTGCTGAGTCTGGGCTCAAACTTGTGATCCTCCTGCTTTAGCTTCTTAAAGTGCTGAAATGAAAGGTGTTTATGCCATGACCAGATATCGTGAATATTTATATGATCATATTTTATATGTTAAAAAGCAGAATGTTACTATTTTTGCATGATATGCTCTTCCATAGTTGCTTTCTGAGAGGTACTGACTCTTCATTTGAATAAACGGGGAAATTTGGTGGTTCTCCAAGGAAGAAATTACCAAATCTGGAATGCATAAAGCATAGGGCCAGAGAGAAAAATCCCACTTCAGATTCAAGTTAATTTCTCTGCATTGGAGCAATTATATACAAATGGTTTCAGTCACACAAAAGGGCTGGGCTTCCACAGCACAGACAAGGTGACTAAGAACAGTACTGAGACCTGCAAAGCACCTACCAATCTCCAAATGAACAATGTGAAGCACAGAACAAACAACGCATCTCCCCGAGCCTACATTTATCAGATTCAGAATTCACCAGAACCTGGAATTCAATAAACTTCATCCTCATCCAAGACTATGGGATGTGATGGTGGGAAATGTGGTTGTAGGATGCTAGGACCATAGAATGCAGTGTCGGTGGTGCCTGAAAATTGTGCTGTGTGTCACCTGCCCAGCCAGACATAGTTGCCCTTCTCTGTCCCCTTTGTTGCTAATCAAAATTATTCTGTTTCAAGTTCTGTCACTGCGAGTCCCAGGAAAAGGATGGCTGGATGTACTGGCTTGCCCTCTGCCTTACCTCCCGCCTTTTCCTCTCCTAAGATTGCATTTTCTTTTTAAAGGTTGCTTCCAAAAGGATGTTGCTGGATTTCCCAGATGCTCTGTAATCAGACAAGGCTGAAAATACTCAGAAAGCTCAAATGAATTTTCATGTACATTGGAAATGTTAGAAATGACAACAGGAAATTAGGCAATTGCAAGGAAAATGAAAATCCTTAGTGAGTTTAGGAAAATGGCAGGCTGGAATTCTCCAGTTTCTTGCTTCTCTGCCAAAATATAATGATTTCTAAAAAGAGTATGAACCAAAATATAACAGCCTCTTTCAAGGTGATGACCTTGGGAAAGCAGGGGTCTGTTGTGGAAAGGCCACAAAGAACAGCCAAAGAGCACTCACAGAAGACACGGTGACCATGCACCATGGAGAAAATCATGC
>RJWT010036250.1:0-13293 GCA_004365215.1 Cuniculus paca | reverse complement strand
AAAAAAATGCTGTATGTGACAAGGAAGCAGAAAAAAGTAGGCATATCTTGCCCATCAACTGCAGAATGAATAAGAAATATATGGCATTTTTATACAATGGAAAGCTACTCAGGTATAAAGAAAGATAACTTCGAGGCGTTTGCAGTTAAATGGATACAACTTGAGATCATGCTCATGGGTGAAATGTTCCAGAATCGTATTGGCGAACTTCATGTTGTGTCCTTGGTAAAAAAAAACTAAAAGAGTTAATAGGATCCAAAATGCACAGTAGATAGTGTGAAAGTGAAAGGGGAGAAAATGTCTAAAAGGAAAGGCAGTGGCCCCTGTTAATGTATTATTGTGTTTTGAAACCCTGTATTGTTTTCATTGTTCTCCTTAGTTTCACTTTATTCCGGGTTGTTTTGTTTGATTTTATTATATTTGATGGAATGGACAGCTCTTTCAAAGATAACAAAATATATTATGGTAGCCATAGTTGATTTCCTATTATCTTGTTTCAAAGCCCTGTATTCCTTTCATTGTTTTTTTTGAATTGATTTTATTCTATATTGTTTTGTTTGATTGTTTTACGTCTTATGGTATATGCAGCAACTTTGAAAATAACAAGAGGCATTATGGTAGCCACTGTTGTTTACCTATTATCTTGTTTTGAAGTCTTGTATTGCTTTCATTGTTTTGTTTTGAGTGACTTTATTGTGTTCTGTTTTGTTTTATTGTCTGACGGTATGGGTAGTTAGTTTGAAGATAAAAAGAGTTATTATGGTAGCCATTACTGATTTTCTTTTATCTTGTTTTGATGTCCTGTATCATGTTCATTGTTTTGTTTTGATTGACTCTATTCTGTTTTGTTTCATTTGATTTTATTTTCTTCAAAATAAAATAAATAAAATAAATTAAAAATTTTTTAAAAATTGAAAAGCTGAAAGTCAGCAACATTAACATCTGTATTAGAAGTTAGGGGAAGAATAAAATTTATGTCAAATGAATGGAATAAAAATAAATGTGTAAAAATTAATAACATAGGAAATAAAACACAATAAAATATCTATGAATCCAAATTTGGTCTTTTGAGAAAATTGATTCACCTAACCATTGAACCTAGTAAGCCTCCGAGTCTTCCTACAAAGTATTGTTATCATTAGAAATGCTAATCTTATTTGACTTTCTTCACTTTTCATCCATCAACACCCTTTATTCCTCAGTTCAAAAATCACCTTCTTAATAATGACTTCACTCATCCTCCCAAATTAATTTGAAACCTGTTGAATATATTTATTCAGGAAATTTTTAATTCCTTTAAAGTTGGATAGGGAGATATTAGGTTTTATGCAGAAAGATTACATGATTCATTTTTAAAACATTATTCTGTACTCCAAGAACTGATGGATAGCTTCAACACAATCAATACCAGAATTCCAGCTGACTGTGAAGAAACTTGCAAGCTGATATTAAAATCCACATGCAGAATACTCCAAATAGCTAAAACAATCTTGATTAAAAGCAAATTTGAAGGACATAGACTTCTGATTTCAAAACTCATTACAAAGCTATAGTAACATAAGAGCTGATAAGCATGTCATTAGACGTCAATCAATGGAATAGAATTGAGGGTTGATAAGTATACTGTTACATCTATACTTAACAAATTTTTGACAAAAGTGACAAGACAGTTTGATGGAGATAAATGTCTTTTCAGCAAATTGTGCTGAAACAGCTGGATATCCAGATGAAGGATGAATTGACACTCCTATCTCAAATCATGTACAAATTTAATTCAAAAATGGATCATAGATAGTAGAGTTTAAAACTCTAAAACCCTCAAAAAACATGTGAGAATAAATCATCTTAATTTTTCATGAGGCAATGATTTCTTACGTGTCTCCAGAAGCACAGTGATGAAACAAAAGGCATAATTACCTTTTGTACTTAAAACACACAGTCAATAAAAATGAAAAGTGAAGACAGAATAGGAAGCAGTATTTGAAAGTGTGAAAATGAATTGGTTACCACAATATATAAAGAAACGTTGCAACTAAATAACCCAATTTAAATATTGAAAAACTATTAGTCTGAATATTTCTTCAAAGAATACATATGAATTGTTAATTTGCAAATGAAAAGATACTCTACATAAATCGCATTAGGGATATGCAAGTTAAAATCACAAAGACATCTGGAGCATGAACCTATGTTCTATTTAGTTTATAAAATTTTTAAAGATAATGATGGTTACACAATATGATAAAGAAAAGTATTTGTATTGATTTATATAGTTAAAATGATAAATTTATTATATATCACATATTAAATATGTAGAAAAATGAAAAACAAATATAGTAAAAAAGAAATATAGTAAACATATATAGTAAAAAATTAAAACAAGCATAATGAGATACCACTTTATATCTACTATGAAGGTCACCATCAGAATGCAGACAATAGCAAGTACTGGCAAAATTAAAAATTGAAGACTTATATATTGTTGATGGAAATATAAATTGTTACAAACATTTGGAAAACTTTCCACTCCTAGCTGTTTCCTTAAGGGAAGTGAAAACACTTGTTCTTGCAAAGATCTGTGTGTGTGCAAATGTTCATATCATCATTATTTATAGCATCCAAAGAGTATAAACAATTAATTATACCCCATTTATGCCTAAAAAAATGTGGTAAAAGAATAGATGGTGATGATGGTCATATAACTATCTAAGTGTTCTAAAATTAATTAGGTGAGTTGTGGTAAAGATGGAGAGTTAGAGGCAAATTTAAGATTTTCCTAGACATTAAATATATCATCTTTGTTGGACTAGAAGTAATGAGTGGAGTAAAGACTTTTTCTCACTATATAATCTAGAGTTTTGTCTTCATCATCTGGGTATATGGTACTGTTTCAACCCAAATTGATGAAAACTAGAAAAGGAAAAAATTTGGGGAGAGGGTCACATAGCAAGAACACTGATCTATTTAAGTTTGAAAAACCTAAAATATATTCTAAATAGCGAATTCATGTAGGCAATTGGACATAAAGATAGTTGTATATAAAAGTAAGGGTTTCCAGAAAGAGGTCTAGGATGAATATATATATTTGAAAGTTATTGCAGGAAAATTGATATGTGAGGCCTAAAACTGGATTAATGTTTGCCAAGGCTTGTTCTCAGAGCAATAGTTACTGGGTCCTTGAGAAATTTATATTTCAGTAGCTAAGAGAAGTGGGTATACACATACTGTGCTATATGAACTGTGAAGCTAGGTAGACTGTGTAGGTGTCACGAATACAGTAGTTTATATTTGAGTTATCAAGAATGTGAAAGCTGAAAAATACTTCTGTGTCTGATTGTAGAAAGAACTTGAGACAGACAAAACATGGGAAACCCAGAACAGATACATCATTTAAAGTAGTAATTTCTTCAAAAAATGATAATCTCAATTACTTTTTACTAAATTGTGACCTGATATTTCTTACTTTTGATAAGTAGACTAATTGTACAAAATGTCCATGTATACATTAAATATGAATATGTCGTATTTATTTTTTCAAGAAAATGCTTATAGTTGTTGGTAAACTTCCACTGAAATAAATTCCCTAACATTTACTTGTTTTATAAACCTCTATCAAAATACAGTAACTAGTGTATCATTAACTTTCAAGAGTAATACCAAACCTACCATCTAAATTCTTTATATATATTTTTTGCAACCTAATCTGAATATTAGGCAAAAATTCCCTGCTAAATGTATTACCATTTTCTTCAATCTCAATCACATTAAATCCTGTGTTAATTTGGGTACCAGATGATCCTTAGTTGATTTTAGCATATAAATTTTAGTAATCTTTGGTGTTCTCTGGCCAGAGCTGGCAGCAAAGGCAGATAAAATTAACTCAACCTTGCCCTTGGCAACTAATTATTCTACACATAAGGTGCTGGAACAGGACATTGCATCTCCCTTGTTTTTTGCTTATCTTAGATATAGCTTATTTTCTCTGTAAATGATTAGAAGTAACAAATAAATTTGTTAATAAGTAGATATAACTAATTTTCAAATAGCCAAAACTTGTGAAAACTCGCTGAGACAGTATTTCAATACAATATATAGCATTTTTGTTCTGATTTAATAGTGATATGTTAGAGCAGAATTTATGCATATAATTTAAAAATAGAATTATAATAAATGTTCCTGGCTTCTTTCTTGAAGCTGTTAAACTCGTTATTTTAATAAAAGGTGGTTAACTGCTTATCATTTTAAAAATGTATATACTTTAAAAAATGTGTTTATCTTGAAAAGAGATTTTGGGAAAGCATATTATTAATATTCATTTTTCCCACTTAATGTTTAATTTTAGAAACTATGTGTTATTAATGGATCATCTACTTTCATGTCATTTTGTTTATTAAGCTAGACTGAGATTTAAGCAATTATGCATGTAGTAAATCCTTTGTAGCAGAATGCACCACATGAGAGGATGTTCATGTTCATTCGCAATGAAGCAGGGAATCATGTCAGAATTCTTCACTAACTAGGAGTAAGTTGAGAAATAAACTCTGTCTTCATTGTGGTATTTATTATTTGAATGTCTGACATTTTAAAGCTATTGACATCTTGAATGTTTTTCAACATGTTTTATGTTTTATTCTCTTCTTATAGTTGATCACATAGCCTTTACCATTCCTGCTAGTGTTTTCTAAGTGTTAGAAATCTTTCTTTTTGCATGCCAATGTCACCTATTTGCCATCACTATATTTTCACAAACGTGATTTATTTTAATTTTTACTGTATATACTTGATGTATACAATGTGATATTTGATACACATACACTTACTGAAATATTTACAAGTAAGTAAATTAACATATTTGTCACATTCTATAGTAATTTTGTGGTAACCCCTAATGTCTACTCTCATAGCAAATTTTCAAAATACAAAAAAGTTCTATTCATTGTAGTCCCTCTGAAGTACACTAGATCACTATATTTATTCATCTTAGGAAACTATCGTTTATATATTCTTTGACCTGTGTTTCTGCACTTTCTCCTTTTCTCTGTCTTGGTAACCAGCATTGTACTCTCTGCTTTTGTGTATAAATGAGATCATGCAACATTTTTCTTTCTGTATTTATTTCATCAGGACCAACATCGTCTAGATCTTCCATGTTTCTGCAAATAGCAATATCTTCTTTTTGATTAATTAATGTCTGTCTATGTGTGTGTGTGTGTATTATTTCTTTAACCATTTATTCATCAATGGACACTTGGGTTGCTTCATTATCTTGCATGTTATTATATTACTGCAATGAACACAGGAACACAGATATCTTTATGTGGTGATCATTTCATTTCCAATGAGTGCATATAGACCCACCAGAGAGATTCTAAGGTCATGTGGTAGTTCCATCGTTAATTTGAGTAATCTCCATACTCTTTTCTGTACCAATATACAGTGTAAAGTCTTTCATTTTCTTTACTTCATTACCAATTTTTGGTAATTCTTGTCTTTTTAAAAATAACCATCCTACCAGGTGTGAGGTGATATTTCATGTGATGTTTATGTACATTTTTCTAATGATTAGAAATGTAGAGCACATTTTCATATACACATTACCTGTACGTCTTCTTTGAAAAAAATGATTCTTTGTGCATTTTTAAATCTTGCTGTTATTATTTTTTTCTTAAGTTTTGAGGCTCTTATATTTTTGGATATTAATGCCTCCTTCCAGTCTACAGGCTGACTCATTTTGCTGCTTTCTTTGCTGTGCAGAAGCTTTTTCACTTGACTCAGTACCATTAAGTTATTTTTGCCTTTAAGGTCCAAACTTGCTGTGCTATCCAAAACATCTTCACAAAGCCAGTGTAGCTTCCTTCTGTATATTCTTCTAAGATTTGTATGGATTCATTTCTCACAATTAGGTATTTAATCCATTTGCATTTGATTTTTGCAAATGGTATAAGATAATAGTGCACTTTACTCTTTTATATGTAGATGTCCTGTTTTCCTGACACATTTAGTGAAGATAGTACTGTTTCTCTATTTTGTATTCTTGGTAGCCTTGTTAAAAATTAATTGACATAAATACTTAGTTTAATTCTGGACTTCCTTATTCTCTTCTATTAGTGTATGTGTCTTATTTTTTTTAATTTTAAAAAGAATAAAACAAAACAAAAGAGAACAAAGTTAAACACAGCAAAGCAGATCAGAACAGAACACTGCAAGCAATACAGGTCTTCAAAACATAACGACAGGAAATCAACAATGGCTACCCTAGTGTCTCTTGTGTTCTTCAAAATGGTTGTTCATACATTCACACTCAATAAACTCAAACAAAACAAAATAATATAAAACCAGATAAAACAAAAAAGTGAAAGCATTACAGGCCTTCAAATCAGACAATAAGAAATCAACAATGGCTACCTTAATATCCTTTGTTTTCTTCAAAGAAGCTGTGAATATCTTCTCACATATTGCAGTCAAATATGAAAAACAGACTTAACTGATCAAATCAAAGAATGAAAGCATTATTGGACTTCAGAACCTGAAGATAAGAAATCAGCTATGGCTAGCATAATATCTCATTTTCTTCAAAGTAGTTGTTCATATCTTGATACTTAATAAAATCTGCTCTTGTAAACTCTTTAGGAGTAGTTCTAAGCATGTTTAAGCATATACATATACATCTATCCTTTCTGTGTTAGTGTGTCTTATTTTATTATGCCAATTCCATATTGTTTCCTGGTATAATTTCATGATTTGAAATGAGGAAGAGTGATATCTTCAAATTTTTTTTTTCATTTTCAAGATTGTTAAGGCTACTTGGAGTCTTTTGTAATTCTCATACAAATTTTAAAGTTTTGTTTTTACTTCTGTGAAAAAATTCCTTTGGAATTTTGATATGGATTACACTTAATATGTAGGTTGCTTTAGTCAGTAGGGACACTTTAGCAGTATTAATAACGAATTCTTCTGATCCATGAATGTCATTGCATTCATTTTGTGTTTTCAGTTTCTTTTAAAAATGTTTTATTGTTCATATACATCTTTCATTTCTTTCACTAAATTTATTCCTAACAGTTTTATTGAGGCATCATCATCAGTGAGATTGTTTTCTTATTTGCATTTTGGTTAGATCACTACTAATATAAGGTATAATTAATTTTTCTGTTTTAACATTGTATCCTGCTGTAATAAATTTATTAGTTCTAACAGTTTTGTTTGTTTCATAGAATTTTTAGGTTTTTCTTTTTCTATATATAGGATCCTTCTATCTGTAAGGAGGAAAAATTTGCTCTTTCCTTTTTAATTTGGATATCTCATTTTTTTTCTTATCTGATCACTCCTGCTAATACTTCCAATACTGTTATATAGAATCAGTATAGGTATGAATCCTTGCCTTGTGCCTCATCTTACAGGGAAACATTTTTGGTTTTCCCCATTTTTTATGATATTAGTTTTGATGTTTCTGCAAATGCCCTTTATTATTTTAAGAAAATTTCCTTTCCACCTATTTCTGTGAGAGATTGGTAAAATTTGTTATTATTAAGATAGGATCTTGACCTTTGTGAAATGCTTATCCTGCATCTATTGAGAAGATTATATGGCTTCGACCTTTCATTCTGTTTATGTAGTATGTCATAGTTATTCATGTGCATACGTTAAACTTCTCTTACTTCCTACAGATGAATCCCACTTGGTCATGATGTATAAGCTTTTTGATGTGCTGTTAGATTCGTTTTTCTCATATTTTATTAAAGGGTTTTTCATCTGTAAGGTTTTTTTCGGGGGGTTGTTTTTATCTGACTTTGATGTCAGTGATATAGGCATCATAAAATGAGTTTGGAAGTATTCTCTGTCTCATTTTTAGAATACTTTAAGAAAACTGGTATCAGTTCTCCTTTAAAGATCTGATAGGATTCAGCCATGAAGTCATATGATTCTATCTTCCTTTGCTAACAGGTTTTTAGTCTCTATTTCAAACTTTTTAGTTGTTATTGGTATGTTCAGGCTTTGTTTTTTCTTGATTCAGTCTTGATAGTTTTTTCTGGGTTTGACTTATTTCTTCTAGGTTATCCAGTCTCCTAAAATTAATTGTTCAAAATATTCCCACGAGTTTTTAAAAATTGGGGGCATGCACTACTAGGATTCCTTTTTTATTTCTTTTTTATTTATGAATCTTCATGCTTTTTCTCGGTCTATCTAAGGCTTTGTCAGTTTTGTTTATATTTTGAAAAGGTCGACAGTCTCTCCTTTTTTTTTTTTTTCTTTTGGCGTTTTTGAGACAAGGTCTGACTTTGTACTTTGGGCTGGTCTTGAATGCAGCCAAGGCTTGCACTGAATTTAAATCAGTCTTACTGCCTTGGTCTCCTGAGTGTTGGGATTACAAGTATGCTTGTAGGTTTTTCATGCTCAATTTTTCAAACAAGCAACTCTGAATTTACTAATTGTTTTGCAGTTTTTTTACTTTGGGTTATTTTTACTTTGATTTTTGTTATTCTTTTCATTCTGTTAACTGTAGGTTGAGTTTTTATTTTTCTAATTACTGAGTTGCAAAATGAGATTATTTGATGTATTTGTTTTAAATACAAGCATTTATCATTATAAGCTTTCCACTTAGAATTGCTTTTGATTCATCCAATAAATTTTGATATATTTTTTGGTTCATGTTAAAATACATTCTTATTTCCTTTTTTGTTTTTATTAATACATGTTTACGGTGCCTGTTTCCATTCTTTTTTGGGATTTGGCACATATATGTAACACATCTTCATTCTTTTCTTATTTCCTTTCCTTCCCTCACACGTCTGTCTATCTTTTGATCTGTTTGCCATTTGGGAAGCAGCTATCACCTACTTCCTATTAGAGTAATTTTCTTTTATTTTGTCTTTGTTTATATTTTGAGTATTCTCATATAAGAGAAACCATGCCATAAGCTTCCCGCTTAGGACTGCTTTCATTCTCTCATAAGTCATACTGGCCTTTTCCTTCAGGTGTAGAAACTGTCTGATTTTTTCTTTGACTTCTTCTGTAACCTATTATTTATTTAAGCATGTATTGTTTATTTTCCATGCTTTTAAAAAATTTCCATACTTTAATTTGTTGATTCCTAATTTCATCATGGTATGATCTGATTATGTATGTGGTTTTAGTTCAGTTCCTTTACTTTTACTTAAGCTTGCTTTACTAACCAGTATGTGGTCTATTTCAGAGAAAGTTCCATGTACTTCTGATTAGAATATATATTCTGTTGTTGCATAGAATACTTTGTAGATATCTATTAATTCCATTGTTGAAAAATTTCATTGATATTTTTGTCTAATTAATCTATTGTGGTAGTCGGGTGTTGAGGTCCCCTACTATGATTGTGTTTGTCTGATCATTTTTTGTCCTGTAGTACTTGTTTTATGAAATTCAGTGTGCTGATTTTTGGGGCATATGTGTTAAGGATTGTTATCCCTTCCAATTACACAGTTCACATAACTGATATATTGTGACTTTCTTTGTCTCTTTTGATCACTTTTGGCTTTAGTCCACTTTGTCTGAAAATATGACAGCTACTCCTGCTTGGTGTTAGGTTCCTATTGCATGAAATATTGTTTTGCATCATTTGATTATTCTGTGAATTTTTTTGGATCAAATGTGTTGTATATACCATACATTTGCATTTTATTTATTGATCCATTTTTGCCAGTTGCTGTGTTTGGGGAATTGTGACCATTTACATCGAGATAGATTACTGATTGATATTGACTTATTCCTGTTGCTTTATTTTCCTGTTGCTGTTTCTCTATCTTTCCTTTCTACCTAACTGCTCACCCTACCTGGTATATTCATTGGATTTGACCTTTTGTTCTTAACAACTCATTATAAACTGATAATTTAACTTTTCTGGCATGCAATAATTATTTCTTTAATGTCCTCTCTGCACACTGTTGCTATTCATATCACACCTTATAACTGTCTTTATATCCATCCACATAATTTTCATAATTTGCCTTTTAACTTTTATAATAGGATTATTATAGATGTATCTTCTACTCTTATATTAATATAATATTCTTTTTATTCCTATTATGTACTTACTTTCTTGTGCTTTCATGTTTCTATTTAGCATCTTGAAGAATTCCATTTAACAGTTTTCATAAATCATAAAGTGATGCTGCACTCCTTGAACATTTTTGTGTCTGCAAAATATTTTTCCTCCCTTCATTTTGAGGTATGATTTGCTGGGTATACTATTCTTGGTCAACAGATTTTCTTTTAATGTAATTTGAATATATTATCCTACATTCTTCTGGCCTTCAAAGTTTCTTTTAAAGCAGGAACTGAGAATCTTATGGCACTTTCCTTGCAAACATGTCATTTTTTTCTCACTGCTGTAAAAATTTTTGCTTGTTTGATTAAAATGTAGGTCTCATTGAATGTATCTTATTTGATGTATCTTAGGTTTCTTGGATCTGTATTTCTGTTTCCTTCAGGTTTTGAAAAAAATTTTACCTTTAATTTTTTGAATGTATTTTTTGTCCCTTTTTCTTTCTATTCTCCTTCTGGTCCTATAACCATGCATATATTATTCCATTTCATTATGTGTAAAATGTAAAAAAACTATCTTTAGTCTTTTTTCTTCTTGTTTCGTTTGCTCCTCAGATTGGATGTTTTCCAGTAAGTTGTCTTTGTACTTACCGATCCTTCTTCTATTTGATCTAGTTGAACCTTTCTATTAATTTTTTAGATCAGTTATTGTCATCTTCAGTTCTATGATTTCTACTTGGTACATTTTTGTATTTACTATCTCTGCTGTAGTTCTTTTTATACCTTATGGTCATGACCTTGCTGAGAATCTTCATGACTATTGTCTTTTGTTCTTTTTTCTGTTGTTGTTATATAAAACATGTATCTCCAATCCACTAAGAAAAGTTTCTGGTGACTTATTTTTCTTTTATTGGGAACATATTTGCCTGGTTTTTCATGTTTGTTGACTCTCTAGTTGGTCTGCCCATTAGATGGGACAAATATCTCCCAGTTACCATAATGAACTTTTCAGGAAATGAACCTCACTATTTACCTCATCCAGAGATTCTACTTGCCTCTTAATCCTTTCTGTTTTCCCAAACCTTTATCTATTTTTCAGAGGCCCCAAGTGATTGGTGTGTTTCAAGGCCCAAAGAGTAAGATAGAAATCAGTCCTTTGAAATTGACATGGGAAAGTTTCTACATTAGATGCATATATCACTGGGTTCAAGTTTCAGGTAGAAGCTGAAAGTTGGCGTTTATCGCTCACATGGTCTGCACTAAATCAGGGAGCAGATCTGTTGGGAATGCCACTAATTCAGACTATAAACTCTGTAGTCCTGGGAAACTCACAAATACAAAGTTCATCCTTTTCCTGGAACTAAGTGTTTAACAGTCAAATCTCACAGAAATGCTAAAGTTTGACATTTTACATTTGTGGTCTAAATCTTTTTTTCCTTACAGAGTAACTACATACTGGGGGTCCCTTTCCAAATGTTAGATAGTATTATCCCCAGTTGGGATTTGTGAATGTGACTCAGCTAGTTTTTATGTGGATATTTTCTCATTTCTCTACTGGGTAAAATTCTGTCAACTAAGGGCTGGGGATCTAGCTCAGCAGCCTATGCGCCTGCCTGGCAAGCGCAAGGTCGTGAGTTCAATCCCTGGTGCCGCAAAAAAAAAAAAAAAAAAAAAAAAAAAAAAGAAAATTCTGTCAACTAGTTCCTAGTTTTTCCTCATATGGAGTTGGTGAAGGTGTTTATTGTATTCATATCTTAGAGGAGTGAAACTCAGCAGCTTCCTCTTCTATCATCTTGCAGATGCCATTCCTGAAGACATGCATGATACAATTCAAACAGACTTCCAACAAATATAAATGGTTTCCTTACATTTTTGCATTTTCCATGTAAAGCGTTTTTTCAAATGATTAGATCATCCAGATTGAGTGCTAGTGAAGTTATGACTACTACTCTGGATGATTGTAAATCAATCACTAATGTTTTTGTTAATGATGGGTAAATAAAAATACAAAGAAAATTGTACTTCTTTGAATTTTAGTAAGGGGTATAGGAATAAATGAGTAATTTAGGATAAAATTAAACTATATAATATAGTACATTAAAATACTTTTGAAGATTATCATCTATAAAGCATAAATTACAATAATATGAAATTGTGTACAATAGTTACTAATCTGAAGCTCAATGTATATTTAAATGATTTATTTAAAATCAATAACACTTGAGAAATAATCTTCATCAAAATTCCTTATCATCTTTTAAAATAGCCTCCTTGATTCATAAGAGGAATGTAATATTTATCCATATCCGAAGATTTTTATAATTATGTGCATTGACATTGGATTCTCATTCCTTTAATGAAGAAAACACATTGAATTGTCATAGGGATTGCATTTCACTACTTAGTCTTCTGACAGTAATTGTGTAATAGCACCAGATGTCACATAGCTGGTCTTAAATTTGGACTATATAAAAACTATTTTCAGATGCTCTCAGAAGACTAATGAGCTTTCTCTCCCTCCTCCAATATTTGAGTGTGAAGATGTAATTTGTATTTATCTCATTGGTGATAGTTTTGAACAAAGATTTAGTAATCATCATCAATTTTTATTTAACTTTGAGTGACATTATTTTGAATTAAAATTATTAATATAACATAAAATTTTCTCCAGAGTATTTTGAATAAAAAATATCATATTGGTTATTGATGTAAGATAAATAATTAACCTTCTAATGGACAGGTCAAGAGACCAAGGCAGTAACAGTCTTATCAGACACCTCCATTGGTAATAGGTCATCTCCACTGCTGTTGTTTGTCATGTTCTATGTGAAACTGAATTATATCTGACCTAGCTTCATATTGGTTCTCTGTTAGATTTAATACAGCAGCTTACCCTAGCATTGTGAAATTCATGGTCTGCAATACACTATGGCAAAATAAATGATTACAATGTCCCACTATTTAAATCCAAGATGTGACTCTACCAGTCTCAAGAATAAATCTGAATTGCAAAGTTTGATTGTTAAATGATAATAACCATCTACTGCTATAGGCCACATAAATTAAAAAGTCTAAGTGGTTTCTTCAGACAGAGATGCAGAGATTAATTTTACAAGAATACATGTCCTAACAAGATTAGTAGGTTCATTAAATTGCATGAATTTTATGTTTGTTCTTCATATTGAACAATAGGCTTGTATTGTTTTTATCTTAATCTTAAGAGTGCTTTAGCACTTTGATATGCTTTTTGCTTGTCTAATTATTGTCTTTACTATA
>RJWT010036249.1:0-13306 GCA_004365215.1 Cuniculus paca | reverse complement strand
AACTATAGCGATTTACAATTAAGACTTATTCCTGATCAACATTTCTATGAAACCTTCTTGAACTATCCAAGTAAATTTAGCCAACTCATCATTGTGCCTTCACTCATCTCTCTGTGTTGCTGTATTTTTGACAAGGAAGCAATTCATTTTATATTGGGCTATGAGTTCCTTTAGAACAGGACCTATGTCTTACTTGTTTATGAATAGCAGCATGTCCAAGAGTTTGTGGAAGGTAGGTCATGCTTGCCCTAGGAAACCTATAAAGCTCTAAATGTCCTCTCTATAACCAAAATTTTATTAGAAAATACAACTCCAGACAAGTTTCTACACAACTATTGCTATGTTATGTGTCCATGAGATTCCCATCATGATTGAATGGACCAATAATTAGACAGACATGAAGTCATCTTCTTATGCAGCAATTTGGAAAATTACCAACTAGAAACATAGTTCCATATTGAATATGACCTATATAATCTAGTTGTCTCTAAATGTTAAATTAAGAGAAAAGTAGTAGAAGCAGACATAGCTATTTTAGTACCAATGGAAGTATTAAGAAATACTGTATTATGAGTGTTGAGGAATGACTAAAAGAAAATGAATCTCCTGGGGAATGGTAAGATAATGGGATGGTGTTGGATAACATGTTATTGAACTTGAAAGGGATGATGTATTCTATATATAGAACAAGGTAAATGATGTTCCAGTTCTCTATGGGACTGGCTGTGCTCAGTTGAAATGGCACCATATGGCAGATTTTGAAAACATTCCATGATCACAGATGGCTACATAAATTTTATACATTGGATTTATGCAGAGATTATGAAATTCAAGCTTTATGTCACTTAAACTACTTCACTACTGGAGACTTTCGTAATTTGTACATTAGGGGTACGAAACCTATTTGACAAGGCAAAAACATTACATTCCTAACTTGTATTTCTGCCTTGTCTCTAGGTTCTTTAAAGTCTTTTGGATCAGGTCAACATTTCCTGCTTACTTTTAGAGTGATTTATAATTTCAGTCTTAGATTTAAGTCCTTACTTTCCCAATGTCTAGTTCACACTCTCTTGCATATATAAATGTAGGATCATTCCTGTTTTTCTAACTCCATAAATATGCCATCAAATTTAGAGATGATATGGAATACAGCAAACTTAAACACTAGAGAGAGATGTGACAAGGAAAAGAACAACACCAATTGTTCTGTTGAGGTAATTGGAGTCTAGATATTGGCAATATGTGATGAAGAAATTGTCAGTGGGATGTATCAGGTAAAAGACTGTCTTTCTTAGGGTATTCAGTGTAATGGGAAACTGAATATTGAGACAGTAACTTTCACAATCTGGAGTTAAAGCTGTTAATATAAAGAATCATAAAGTCAAAAAGGGTAAGTGAAAAGAAGACATTTAAGGTCACCTAGTTCTCTCTTATTTTATAAATTTCAAAGATCAAACCTCAGAGCATTTGAGTGGCAAAATTTCAATATATTCCTTGAGAAATAGATTGGAATGGTCATTAGAAGTAGAAGCTTTCTGGGGTCCTCACTTTCAAGATAACAAATAAAAACAGGATGAACACAAGGAAGAAGAAAAGGAGGAAGAGGAGAAGGAGAAGGAACGGTCTTACCCCAAAGGGAAATTATATGCAGTCTATTAGTGTAGTCATTGCATCTGTTGTGTGTCCAAAGACAAGACTATTAAGTAATTATTCAAAACGTCCCTTTAAGCAATGAGGGACATTTCCAAAATGAGTATCTTTGATGCCTGTGTACTTCCCAGGCCGTATGTGAGGCTACATTCAACAAACAGTACCATTCATAACCAGGGAGCCAGAAATCAACCTTGTAAGTCCCAAAGGATGCAACACCATTCATCTGGTTTAGATTTGCTGATGCTCCGCCAAAGCCCATGGAAAGAACTGAGTCCTTAGAAGGACTCAAGAAAGCCTATCCTCTGGGAGTGGGAGGATAGAAATTATACTTTTAAAAAGAGAAATAAATGTAGTAAATGTGGGAAGACGCATAAAGAAAGTTGCTGAATTCCTTAGTAAATTCTGGACAGCTCATACAGAGATAATAGAAAAGTAAGAATGATTCATAAATACTTTCACAGGCAGGAGGAGAGGCTTCAGGTGTGTCTCCCAAAGTAGACACTGAAAAATTTAGCAGAAAGACTAAAAGATCTAAAGACTATTCCTAGAAACATCAAGAGGGGAAATGTGGAGGACTGAGTAGCACAAACATGGACTGTGTTGTCTGGTATGGTAGTCACTAAATACATACAGTTATTGAAGCACTTGAAAAATGACTAGTCAGCATTGAAGTATGCTGAATATAAAATCTAAACATAATAGATTTGAATACTCAGCACTAAAAACTACACAACGTAACTCATAAATGTTGTATATAAATTATACATTAAAGTGATATCACTTGAATATAGTGAGATGAATAAAATGTATTATTAAAACTAATGTTTCCTGTGTCTTTCTTTAATGTGGATACTAAAGCATTGAAAGTTACACAGGTAGTTCATACTTATGGTTTATATTACACTTCTATTAAACATCATTAGAAAGATAATATATGGAAAAAGGGAGACTTTAAATTTTAAATGTGTGGGGCATTTTTTATTTATGCTGTTTAAGTTAGAGTTACAAAAATAAAAGCGGACTTCACTTGTGATTGTTTGTCTTGTAATTCTAAAAACTTTCATGTTTTCTTTGCTTAAAATGCTAAAGTCCAGGTTAAGCTAGTTAAATTTAATTTTTCCAGCATTGTAACTCATCTTGTAGGCATTAAAATATTAGTCTGAGAAGTGGAAACAAAATATAAAGTCTAAGTGATAAATATTACACTCTCAGTTGTTAAGATATATGAACTATGTCCAAGTAGTGTCTGTTGTAGAAACTGAACTAAGGTCATTTTGAATCTACTCAATTAAAAAATGACAAATGTTTAAAATGATGGGATATGTAACTTACCCTGAGCTGATTGTTCTCCAGTGTATACATGAATCAAAACATCACATTGTACTTTATTCACATGTACAAGTAATATACATTAAAAAAAGATAAAATAAAAACTTGAACTAAGTAGCAAAAGGAAAAAACAGGTATTGTTACCTGTTCTGCTAATTTACACTGAGATTATGTGTAGACCAACTATGTCCCGCCCTTTCTGGATATTTATTTGGTAAGCTTCTGTCTTTCACTAACGTATCTTATTTCTTCCATTACCTATAAAAGAAGCAAGTATTCTTTCACCTTGAAAAGTGAAATACCTCTTCCTGATATAATCAGATGCTTTCCAACCCCTTTAAAAGGAAAGGAAATTGCTTCTCTGGCGGCCAGCCATGGTGCAGCTGAAAACATGCCTCTTAGTAAAGGGAAGGCACATGGTGAACGACCTTCTTTCGAAAGAATTTCCACAGTCATTCCATATAAGCTGTTGTTATTTGGATATCAGTGGAATAAATAAAAAACAGATAAATAAAGATTTAGCCTCCCATGTTTAGCTGTCAAGGGTAATAATAAAAACAAAAGTCATTTCCAACCAATCAAAATGTTCAATTACTTAAAGGAAAGTGACCAAAACTCATTTTACTAATTCTATTCTTTTATTAATCATTAGACTATCAGCAGAAAGGAAGAAAGAAAGGGAGGAAGTGGAAAAGGAAGAAAGGAAAGGAGAAAGGGAAAGAGGAAATCTTTAATCATGTGTACATCTGCAATGAAATGTATTTTGCTCAGTGATTAGGTTTTTTCACCATGATAAATTATCATAAATTTTATATAATATATTGGTGTCGTTTGTCATAACTTCCATTTAAGTATCACTTCCTCAATCTTTCCTCAATTTTTTTCTTAGTTATAAAGAACATGAAGTTGCTAGGAATCATACTGTCACACCTGTACTACTTGTTTTGCTTTATTTGATAGCATTTAGCTTACTCTAAAATAGAGACCCAAGCCATACAATTCAGAACAAATAAACTGAACTGCTTTAACATTTCACATGGTTCATTTTACATTTCAATGGTTTTGTACCTATCTACTTTTATTCTTTATTATACTGGTGGTTCTAGATGGGACTGGTCACAAGATTACAGTTTCACCAAATTTCTGAGGGAGGTAAAAAACCTTGGAGATCTTTACTAACAGCAGCATCGAGTACTTGCATGACCCATTCACTTGTATATGATCACTATTAAAATACTAAGCTGCAACAAAACTGCTTTCAAATTCACACTAACAGTTGCTGAATTTTATTAGCCTAATCTTGAGATATTTTCTCCAGATATGTGAGGTGAAATTAATTCAATTAATTATAGCTGTTGCATAACCAATACATTGCTCTATAGACACACACACACACACACACACACACACACACACACACAAAAGACCTTAAGACGTAACTCTTGCCTGAAAGATAATGTGAGGTCCAGGGAAAGAGAAGGCAGTTGTAATCTACTTCTGTATGAAAATCCATTCCAAGATTTAGTGGCTTAAAATAACATCCATTTTACTGCTCACAATCCTGCATATCCTCGATTTAAGTAAGATTCATAGATGATAGCTTAGTTTTGTTCCATAGCATGTCAGCTGGGGCGTTGGTGTAAGGCTAGAAGATCCAAGATGGCGTGTGCATATTCATGGGCTCCAGAACTGGCACCTGAACTCCCCATAGGTTTTCTCTTAAGAGTTTTAGACTATGCTTACTCTTGTCATGTAATAGGCTAGGCTGAGAATAATTGCAGGAGTGAAAGTGGAAGTCTCGACTTCCTCAGACTTAGGGTTAGAAGCCACACATTGTTACCTCTGCTGCAGTTCACTGGAGAGTAGAATGTAGGATCAATTCAGATCAACAGAAATGGAAAAAGACATCATCACTTGGTAAAAGTAGTGATAAAGTCATGTTACCAAGGCACTGACTGGTAGGATAGGAGGAATTATAACTGTCTTTGAAAACAATTTGCTAAGTATGCTCCAAATAATAATAAAAAAAAGAAATGGGTACACGAGTTTCACATTTATATAGTGAAGTATGCCATTAAAATTTTATGAAGCTGTCGCAATAACTAGAATGATTTAAAATAGGCTGTTAAACCTTTTTGAAAGAAGAATATTGTCCATTTCTTTAAAAGATTTGTAATTACTAGGACATAGGACTGCTGATAGCATAACCACAAAAGTTGTAGATAAGATAAATAACCATGTGCTTGCTATAAGCAAAAAGGAGTGTTATGCAAGCCTCAATGTGCAGGAAAATGACACCTTTCTCAACTGGTGTAAAACAGTTGCCTAATATTTTCTATGTTCCTGAAGCTATATACAATGAGATTACAGGGCATATTTTAGAGCATCATCAGAAGGAAAGTATATAAACTCTCCTATAAAACCAACTAAAGGTCAAACAGGCCATAAGGAATTTTTTATGCACTGAGAAGTCATAGTCAAAACTGAGAAATTGAAAAAAATCTATTAATAATATATAAAAAGTCTATTAATATTTTTAGGGACTTAAATGATATTTTCAGATGTTTTCCTAAGTTTACCAAAAGAGAATTCCACTAAATTAGGAACCTTACTTCCATCTAGTTCTCCAAAGAATAAAAACTCATCCAATGGTGACCATTTTGTGGTACATATAAGTGAAATCCTGCACATTGAGGGATATAGTCAGAAATTTAGGAAGGACTCAAAAATTCATATAATCAGAAAACTTGAGAAATTCCAAGAAACTAAATCTCTTGGCATGGAAAAATGTTGACCTAGTCTCTTTAATTAACAGTCGAACATTCTGGAAGTCCTCCTTTGTGAGTGTTTTTAGAAGGGATGCTCAAAAATACAGCAAATGATGCTGCCAAGAGTGATCCAACAGAAAAGCAGGCCCATAAAAATGTTTCAGTGAGTCTTAATCCACCTTATTCATTGGAGTTGACACTCTACAATTTCTGGCTGTTATTCAAAGTCAAAATGACTATGAAAGGCCAACATTTTGATTGATTCAGTATTTCAAGGCAGCCACAAGAGAGCAACTAAACTCACTCATGAAGGAGGACTTCCAGAGCTACTTCTGAAAATGGCAAGAACGATGGGACAAGTATGTTTGAAGTGAAGGAGAGTTTTTAAGGGGAATTAACTACAATACATCTTTTAGATTTTTTAAATTTAAGCATATTTTATCATATCTAGTATATACAGTCAACTAATCTTTTACAAGTGCACCAAAAATATACAATAAGGAATATCTCTTTTAATTTTGTCAGAAAAACTAGAACCTAGCCTTATATTATATACAAAAATTAACTCCAAATGAGTTAAAGTCTCAAATATAGGGTAAGAAACTGCAGGACTCCTAAAAAAAATGTAGTGGAAAAAGTCCTTGAGAATGACCTTGGCAATAACTTTTGGAGTATAATGCCAAATGCACAGACCCCCTCCCCCCCAAAAAATACAGATGGGACTACATCAATGAGAATTTACTTTTTGCATGACAAAAAAGCAATTAACAAAATGTAAAGGCAACTATAGTTATGAATTTTAAAATAGTCAAAATATGTTATAAGCATATATTAATATATCAAAATTAACTTCAGTATTTTGCATTACTAACATGTAGTAATAAAAAAGGAAATAAAATGTGATACATACATGCAAAGAAATATTACTTACCATTTAAAAAGGAAGGAAGCTGGTCATGATGCTGCATACCTATAATTCCCGCACTCAGGAGGCAGAGGCAAGCAGATTATTGTGAGTTCAAGGCCAGTCTGGGCTACACCGTGAGTTCAAAGCCAATCTGAATTTTATAGTGAGACTGTGTCTCAAAAACCAAACTAAACAAATGAATAAGAATAATAAACAAAAAAAAAATTCTGCCATTTGCACAACATGGGTGAGCCAAGAAGATGTACATTGAGTAAGATAAACCTAGCACAGACAAATAGAGCAGGATCTTACTTACAAGTGTAATCTATAAAATGCAAACTCATAGAAACAGTGAGTAGAACGGCGATTACGACGGACTGGGGGTGGTAAACAGGGATGTGCTGGTCAAAACATACAAACTTTTAGTTATAAAATGAACAAATTCTGGGGCCCTAAGTTACAGCATGGGTGGTGATGAATGTTAATTAATTTGACTGAGGTAATACTTGCACATTGTATACATGTATCAAATAATCACACATGCAGGAAGGGGGTGGATAATTCTTTGGCAGATGATCTAGTGTGACTCCACAGAAGACATGAAATATAAACATGGTCTGAAGAATGAGTAAGAGTTTGACAGTCTAGGGAGAAGGGCAGGAATATGCAAACCAATAATTAAGTAAACAATGACAAAAGTAAAATTCTCTTGTGATTAAAATTCATACATAGTGACCAAAGTAGTTTAATAGAAATGATCCTGACCACCCTCTGACAAAGAATAAATTCATTAAAGTTACATAGGAAGTACCATAGTATCTGCTTTAATCAGGAAACATTTGGCTTGACAAATCATACAGGGGAAAAGTGACAACATACAATATTGCAAGGATACATAAAGATCCCAGAAATTTGAGGAGAGTAACCAAGCGCTAACAGTAGTGCTATTTAACCACAGGAATTATACCAGGCAACCCATCAGAAGCTAATTATTCTTGTGTCTTCCACAGACCACATATTTTCCTATATTTCTGCTTTTTTCTGCTAGCTACTTCATTAGTATGCCCCTTTTCTATGAATCCTCTTATGCCTCAGCTTACACCTGTCTCTGAGCAAGTATTTCAGCCTCCTCTACAAAGCAGTAACTCTTCACACACCATTTTGATACATGTCCCTAATGTTAACTGTCTTGAGTAAGTCTGTTTCCTAATTTCAAATTCCTAAGACATGGATCTGATTGGCTCTCTTCCCAGTTCTTTTTCTTTTTCTTTTTTTTAATCCAGGCTTATGCAATCCATAAGTTTTTGCCTTGCTAAAACATGGACTTGATGCCATAGGGTAGTTGCATACCCCTAGTCCAATAAGCATCACCCAGATGAAGTAGTTACATGGAACCTCACCATAACAAGTCCACTCATTAGTGAGGAAAGGCCTAAGCAGCTTCCCTTAGAAGAAGCTGAGGAAATAGTAACTATTATAAACAAGTGTAAGACAGCTTTGATAATTTTACGCAACAGAGAAAACGTTTTGACTTAGATACTAATCAAGAGATGATTCTTTCTGCCAAATACAACCGAATGAAATAGGCTTGCAATTACTGCAGTGGGAAAGAACACAGAGTCTGCTGGTCAAAGCACAGAGAATATAGCAGAGTAAAACACCTGGGGAGGGCATAGCCTCTGTGGCTGGAGAAGAGAGTTGCAGTACTACAAAGCAGAGAAGAAACCTGTATCAGATGGAATTCAACCATTCTTCAGTACAAAGTGTTTACCTTAGGCAGATTGAGTGGCAAGGTAATTCATTAGATAGACATAGGCAGAGCACTCAGGGCTAAGAGAAAAACTCAGGTAGCAATCAAGTAGCTTTCAGAATCTAAGTTAGAAGAAGCTGTTTGGTAATTCCATTCAGATATGCAGCTGACAGGTCTAACCATTTTCATATTATCACTCTGTCCACTACTCATAACCTCAGAATTCCAAGAATGCTTACCCGGTCTTGGGAAGAAAGCATGTACCTGACAAACTGTACCTGAAGATCGTGAGAGAATCCTCCAAAAGGAAACTTAAATTTCACTTAAAAAATAAGGTGGAATAGTTATTGGAGAGAAAAAATATATATATATCACATATACATATATATATAGTATTCATTACAGAAACTGTCTCTTGAGCAATAAGTAATTCGTTGAGACAGTTGGCAAAATGCAAAGCTGAAAACAACTTATTTAAGAATACTGTTGAAAACACCGATTAATAAAAGTGAAATCTGAACAAATACAGATGAAACTGAACAAGTCTACTAGAAACAACGGTAATCATTAAAATGCACATAGCACTGCATGTATGTCAGAAGTCCTACCAAACACTTCATTTTTAAACTTTTTAATCCTCACTGCAACCCCATGAAGTTGTCATACAAGTCCCACTTAAAAGGAGAAATACACTTTACGTGAGAATCTACATAGGAAGAGATGGAAGTGGGTTCAAATTTCTGCATTTGGCTTTTCTACACACTCTAAGAACCCATAGGGTTCAAAGCAATGCTAAGTCATGGAACTGAGCGAAGAAAACCAGCAGAATTTTGACAAATCAGGAAGAAAAACTCAAAATTCAAAAAAGCCAAGAGATCTCCTGGCTACATGTCAAACTAAGGGTTTTACTAACTTCCTGGTTAGCAGAATAATAAGAATTTAGAAAAAGAATCTACTACGTATTATTTATATTTTTTTGAATCTGGAGATGCTGAGATTAATTATATAGCAGACTTCTTATTCCCAAATGGTAAAGTCAGACATTCCATACTAATGCTGCCCTAGGATTCCCTTAGAGTCTTTCCTTTCTGCCCCTAATGATGCCCCAGTAAGTGTTATTTCACATAGTTAAAAATGGTGTCTGAAACAGATGATTTCAGTGTAAGCTATTGCCTTAGAAAAACACTTTGTATAGCTTTTCACCTTAGGTTTAAGTAACCTTTAAAGAAGAAAAATTCTTGCTAATTTTTTAACAGCAGAATATATTTATTGAGAGAAAGAAAGCCTTTGTCTGAGAGAGAGACAGAAGGGATCCTGAGTGGGTTGCCAAAGACTGTTTTTTCTAGGGACTTTCATAGAGCAAAACCACAAAGTGAGGCAGGTCTAAGGTAGAGAAAACATGGGAACTCACAAGGTGTGCTTGAGATGGCAAAGAACTATGGCCAACCAATAAGATTAATTGCTTAGGTAAAACTGATTAAACTGGGAACAAATAAGGAAACAAGTCACATAGCAAATGGGCATGCACACAGAGCAGTGACTCTTCCGGTAGGTGTTTGTGATGGTGACTCTTGGCTTCCTCAAGGAGAAAGAGACCTATTTAGAATATAATTCCCTGGGCTGAGGATATAGTTCAGTGGCACAAGTACCTTCCTGGAAAGCGCAAGGTCATGAGTTTGATTCCTGGCACCAAAAAGAAAAAAACGAGTATCAATCCCTGATGTTTATCCTTAGGATAGGAGTGTATTTGTTTGATCTTTTGTCTTGAGGCCTGGTCCACAGCAGGAGGTGTCTGTCTCCCACACAGTTGCAAGGTACCTAGTCTCCTGCACTGGCTCCTTCAAGGGCCTAGCCCTGACTGACTGCCTATAATATTTCTATCTAACTCAGTTGCCTGTAACAATCCCCACTCTGAAGATGTAACTCGAAGTGCCGTGAGGGAGTAATGAGCGTTGACTTCTTGCTAAATTTTTATTTTATTGTGGTTTATATCCAAGGAAAGAAGAGTAAGGGTGAAAGGGTTAGAAGCACCTGGCTGAAATGGCCTGCTTCCCATCAGTGGTCAAGTGTTTATGTTCCAATTCCTTCCTTTCCTGTTTGTCTTCATGAAAAAAATCAAATGGGAGTCTGAATTACAATTGTTTGTAAATAACAGAAGATTATTTGCTTGGTAGCAAGGCCTGTCTAGAATTTTAGATAAACTTAAGTCCTGTGTATGAGAAAGACCTAAACATTAGTCTTAAACTAAGAAATATGCCATCTTTTTGTCTCCATCTCAGGTTTGCTGCTTATAATACTGCTAGTTACCCATTGGGAATAGACTAAACTGTGTACAGTTGGTGAATTCCACTAATAGTATACACTTAAACATATGGTGAACCACAGATAGAATCACAATGTGTTCCGTTTTCTGATCTTTCTTCCAATTCCCTACCTCAATTTCTTCCTAAAAATGAGAGGAGATAGGTCAAATCAAAAGCAAGGGAAAAACTGGTACCTCTGCCTTCCCACTCTCATGTCTCTTTAAAAAAAATTCTTTGTTCCTCCTTAAGTAAAAATATTGACATACAAGAGCAAAGAAAAGATGGCAGGCCTCAAAAATATCAGATTTAGAAGCTGACACCAAATGTTAACCTTAGTTTTATTTTTCACCTTTTTTCCTGTTATTATGGAGTGCATACTATATACCTGGAATGAAGTCAGATAAACTGCATGCACTACTCTGCTTAATAGTCTCACAATATTTTAGATTAGTGCATTCCATTATCATTATTATCATCATTATTATTATTTACAAATTCTAAAGAAGCTAAATAATTTCCCATTACACACAGCTATCTTTGACCTTAGAGATCTTAGTATAAATGATTATGTGGGCAGGCCTGTCTTCGCCTTCCAGACTTCAATGTTCAACAATTAACTACATGCCAACAGCACAACAGTAAGTGCACAAGCCAAAGACCTTGTTTTCATGAAGCTTATCTTCTAGTACAGAAAGCAGATAACAAGTATTTTTTAAATATGCCATTCTGAATAGTAGGAAATGTTGTAATTTAAGGAAGATATTTAGCTAGAGAGTACCTGGCAAGATAATGCCTGTGAGGAAAGGACTCTGAGAAGATGGTATTTGAGTGAGACTGGAGTGATGGGGAAGTAGCAGTCACATGAAGGTCTGAGTGTAGAATACTCTAGGTAGAGAAATGTCTCATGAACATAACTCGAAGAAAAAACATGTAGGGCATTTTAAAGTGATGGACTGATTCCGTGTGCCTAGCCAACAGTGAGCAAGTATTAGAGTGCAAAAAAAGTGACTACATACAAAGGCAAAGACCAGGGACCAGATCACCAAGGTCCTTGTAGACCAGGAGGAGACAAATGGATTGCACACAAAATGAATTGGAAAGCTTAAGCAAGGAAGTGATTTGATGTGTTATAAGCCATGTTAAATACATAATATAATATTTGATTTATATATTATACTTACAATATCTACATTATATATTATATATATATATTGGAATATGCCTCCCTTTGGTTATTACACAGTGAATGGAATAGAGAGAGGAAGATGAGAAGAAAAAACTAGAAAGTTCTTGCAGTAGCCCAAGCAAGAGACAATAGTGACTTTCACAAGGTGAATGGTGAAAGGGAAGGGGATTTTAAATACTGTATCTGCTGGATAGACAACTGACTGGATTAGCTGAAAGATTAGAAGTGGGAAAATAAAGAGAAGAGTGACTCCTACATTGGGCACTTAAGCAAATAATTTCTTGGTGGTATCTGATAGCTGTCGTCAGCAGTGTGATGTTTCTGATAGCTGTTGTTTCTGATAGCTGTTGTCAACAATGTGATGAGGTTCTTGTGTTTTTTCGGTAAATGACCTAGGTGAACATGGAAAAGAGAATGAAAAGGGAAGTCTGTAGTTCCAGCTTTTCTGTTAATTGTGTAATCTGAAAGGAAGTCACGTAACCTTTCTGATCCTAAAACAAGGTTGACAGACTGAAAATTCCTAGTGCCTTCCACATAGTAAAATCTCTGAGGTCCACCATGTAGTAAGATCCCTTTGTCACAACTGACTTCTTACCTCTGCCGCTATAATACTTTTTGAAAAGCAAACTGATGGCAATTGCTTTTTAATTGAAGGAAGAAAGGCCCGAGAATGTAAAGATGTGACATGAACACTTAACCATTAGTAATGTTGATTAATTATGACAAGCCTATCTGAATTGTACTGGCATGCAAAGAATCTATAGTCAAATATATCCAGGTACTGTCCCTTTTGTGACCTATCAGCACCAACTCACTCCTTGAGTCTGTTAGTGACTTTCCTTCATTTTACTTCCTCCCTCGAAGTCGACTCCAGTTTGCCTGGTGCTCAACTGCCAGGACATGTGAAATCTCACAAGCTGCTAGACTGTTTTATGACCTACAAGGCCAACTCCATTTTTCTTCACAGATTTGGATTTTAGACTATTAAGAAATCTTTAAAATAAAAATTTCCTGTCTCTTTATTTATTCTCCCATAGACTTCTATAAAGAATAAAATAAATATTTAGGGTAATATGCTATTGAATTTAAAGATATCTATGAGAAGCCAAGAAGGTCTTAAAAACGATAAGTTTACATGTGTATAAGTTGAAAAATTTTAAATCATGTTTCAATTATAATGAAATAACTAATAACATGCTAATTTCTTCTAATTTGCTATTTAACATGTTTGTTAAAATTTAATGGATGGAGTAACTCCTTTGAAGAAAGCAATACAAAATAACAACCTTTGCTATGTTCCTATATCTTGCTCAGAAAGCCTATATTGTTACTGTTTTGGACTCTCTGTTACTATTATTTATTTGCCTTTTTTTTTTCTTGTTTTTCTTGTGTTTGGTTTTGTTATTCTGC
>RJWT010036248.1:0-13303 GCA_004365215.1 Cuniculus paca | reverse complement strand
TCTCAATCACAAGCTTTTTTCAAAATTCTATCCCATCACAGCATAGTAGGCCATTGATGAAGTACCCACTTGTTGTCTTAACACCATGGCAATGATTACAGTAGATCGAATAATGATCGGTGATAGAGTATTTACAGAATTAAGGACAGTGTCCTTGGTGATTGACATAGCAATCATTTCTAGATTTCACTGACGAGGACGCTAAGATATTAAGACATAGTGATCATTTCTAGATTTCACTGACGAGGACACAAAGATATTAAGCATTGTGTCTGAGGATACAAGCTTACAAACATAAGCCAATTCACATTTTATGCTGTTCATTCCTTGATTATGTACAAGCTTTCTTTCCCAATCCATTAATCTCTCAATGGACCTTGTGTTCATTTGAAAACCTAGAACATATAGTTAGGAGACTTGGCTTATTTGTATTTATGGGAGGGATAGGTCAGTAATTAAATTAGTCCTTACAAAAAAATCTTGACTTAGAGGTCTATGGACCCTTGTGAGTTCAAGAATATACGTCAAAGTGCCTGTGAACAATGCAAGATTTTACATATTTATTAAACAAGACAGTCTTCATCGGATTCTTACAAGGACACATGATTTCTAAAAACCTAAGACTCATGAAAGAAATCAATGCATTTTCATGAGTGATGAACATGACAAACTAGTAAGAAATTTGTTCATATATTCCCTTGAAATATGGCACTGCTTTTTAAAAGAAGACTAAATGGATGGTAGGTGACACTTGTTGAAATATATCCACTACTTTAAATTACTGTAGGAGGACGTGGAATCAATACTTACTGGAAGCCTGACCGTCCACGAGAAGGTACTAGGTGGTGTAGGCTGAACACATTTGGGTTCAGACTTTTCCTTCTCTGACTTTGGGGTAAGTTTCTTAATAATTCTTTTCCTCAGTTTGCTCATCAGTTTGAAAAAATGGGATGATAATGTAAGTCTTGTCTAGCGAATAGAGGCAAATGAGATAGTAGATATAAAAAACAACAAATGAACACAATTATTGCTAGCAGTTAATTGAATCTCTGGAGTTCTCTGTTTTATCTCATGTTTCCTAATGACACAAGTAGGGAAGTCACTTTATTGAAATGGGATTTTAGTTCCTCTTAGGAAAATGAGAAAGCCCTCTTTTCTTTCTGTCTTCCTGAAACAGTATTTGGAAAAACAGTAACAATTGTGCAATATTCACATGGTGTCTCCCCAGGGAGGCCTGCCTAGCTGAATAGCATTAGTTCACAAATTCAACGATGAACTAGATACTTAAACGAGAACTAGATAAATGAACTTGGTGCATTAATGTAATAACTCAGTCTTCCCTAACCATGATCTGTTCTTTACTACTTAATGTTATAGTACCTGTTTATGCACTTACTGTTTCTCTGCCCATCAGTAATGGAAAAAGTCTGTGAAAACTAGGGCTTTGTTTTGGTATCTGCAGTACCTAGAATAGTATCTGGGGTTTAGTAAGTACTGAAAAACAATCTTGAATGAATGTTGAATAATTTGTATATATAAAACGGATTGATGAGATTAGGGTGGAAGATACTACCCCGTAAATGCAAAATAGTGTTACATCTCACTAACCCTTTCTTTACATTTTTTTTTATTTTCTTATGTGATGAATTCTTTCCTTTCCAGGGTTGACAAGGTCCCCCTTTAATTTCTGGTTACTCCCATCACAAACCTCCCCCTTGGTCAGTACCGGGAATTGTCGTACAGTCGCTGCCAAAACACCACAAGACTTAGTCAAAGAGTAGTCATGTGTGGGCGTCCTGCTCTGCCACTAGCTGGACATGTCCTGGGAAAGTGTAACTTAAAGTTTTAAGACTTAGTTTTTTTTTTCCTAATCTGTAAAATAAAGTTTTAAATTGAGAATCGAACAAGAGAAAAAGACAATAAGAAAGAAAGAACTACTATTGGATGACTAATGGATAGTGACCAGATCTTCAACATGAGTTTGTGTAGAAGTAACCTTGAGGACGATTAGCAAAATGAATAAGTCTTACATTAGTGACACAGATTTCCATCAGACTTAAGGCTCAGCCGCAGCCTTTGTCTCTGGGAATAGTCATTGTATCCATGAGTAACTACTCTAATAAGCTCTCCTGTGGTTGTTCTTACTGTTTGGACTTTAACAAATGCCCTAAAAGTGTGTATTTCTGGGGGAACATTCAACTACATTCTGTAACCCATCAGGAGTCCTATGTGGGCTGAGGCACAGATTGCTGGGGCCATCTGGGCCTGTGGACGTTGAGTCTAATTGTGTACAAAGAAACATTCTCAGATTATTTCTTCTATCCAAAACCTCCTACTTCGTACATGTTCCACCTTCAAACCATAGCAATAAGTCATTTCATACTGAGAACTCTGCTTTCTCAATAGAAAGGTAAAGTATGAAGATGCAAGGGCTAACTGTGAAAAAATTGAGCTATTACAGATGCTCTTTTCCTAGTAAACAACTTTGATGAGGACAGAAAGTTCTTGAGTCAGTATGTACCAAGGTGGAGTTAATTTCGTACTTTTGAAAACTAACAAAATGCATTCTGTTGAAGTTAGTAGGGCTAATAGGTCCTAAAAATTAGCCGAAGGTATGGCAGCTGGGAAAATTAAGAAGTATAACTTAGATTTATTGGACAAGTTATGGCAGTAACCTTCCTCTAAGAGTTGTTAGGAGATGCTTCATTTTCCATACATAATTTGCAGATTTTAACCAGACCAAAGACAAAAGTGAATGACTTTTTAAAAATGTTTGGCCTGTTTTGGTATATTTGGTATTTATACATTGCCCTTGATTCAATTGGTTTTCATAAAAAACAAATTGAGAAACGATGAATTTAAGTTTTTGCTTATTTAAAGGATTCTGTCTCTGCTTGATGCAGATTTGCACTTGTCTAGGTAAATTTGTGTCAAAACATCAGTAAACTTGTAGTTAGTTTGGCCTGCCACAATTTGGGTCTACATTACTTTCACATAGAGAGTAGTGGAAAAAGCCCCTGAGGTTTGCAGTTCTGTGAAGGGACTTGTCACCGTGAATGCCTTACCCAGTCTCCTCTGCCTCACCATTGTATATGCACCAATGGATTCTCATTGCAAGTCCTGAGCCTCTGTCTTTCTTAGCTTTTTAGTGAGGCAATTTGGAAATGTCTGGTTGTTAACACTTCCAAGTGCAGACCTCACCCAATGTTGGACAGCAGCCCCTTGGGTGGGATGAGCTTGCAGCTTACTTTGTGGAGTCTCCTGTAAGGACACAGAGTTGTAGCTGCTCACGGCACCGTGGCAGTCTACTCATGGACACACTTTGTACTTTCCTTCCCTGTCTCATTTCCTCACTCCACCACTCACACTTCTTGGGTCAATCCCCAAACAGACTGTACACTCAAGTCATTATCTTCAGGTTTTCTCTTGGACAGACACCCAGTTGGAGAGTCATAAAAGCTTGTTGAAGCCTTGTGGCTAGGAGGACAGGCCTTCATTCACCCATCCATTCATTCATCGTTTCCTCACTGACAGCTTGCAATGTGCCCAGAACTAATGCAGATGTATTCTGATAAAATGTAGTTGCCTTCCATCATGTAGATCTTACAGGTAATGAATTAACAGATTTTGCAAAGGCTAGGACTATTTTAAATTTTTTTCTTGCTGGCCCAGGAAGCAAGTCCCAAATCAACAGGATGAACTAAGGAAGATTTGCTAATTCTTCACTTGTAAATGCTGGAGGTTTTAAAATTAAACACAGAGCAGTGGTAAACCAGCAACCTTTGCCTGTATGGACTGCTACTTTAGTCTCATGGACAAGAGGAGACCATTGCTGCATGACCTCTCAATGTCCAGCTCATAAGATTGTCATTGGTGGATTCTTTTATTGAAAGACCCCTGGGTTTAGGATGTACCACAAGTACAAAGTACTATGTTCTCAAATCTTGTGATTTTTTTTTTAAACAAACAGTTTTTGTTTAAAGTGGCGTGTAGGAAGATTTTAGAAAACATTTTATTTCCATTTGCTCTTGTTCTGTTCCCTCAGCACCATCTGGCTGAGGGAGAGCCTCCCTAATTGACACTAATGACTGGGAGATCCAAGGCAAATTACCGAATTTTGCAGATTAGCAAACATGATTAGAAGAATCAAGGAGTCTGCACTGAACTAATGCATTTTGTTGAGAACTAAGAAAAAAACTAAGTACATCATCAGTGTTTAATATTTTCATATACATAGATATTTTACAGGGATGGATGATGCCATTAAGACACCCTGAGATATAATTTTCTGTGGAAGAAATTAGTTTCAATGTGGAAAGAAAATGTTCTCATATTTTGTTCATTTTCTGAACTCTACCAATATCTATACTTCTCAAGAACTAAGGATAAGTAAAATCTTCCCGTAGAATCTTAGAGGTCATCCAGTGCCATTTCTTGTGACACAGGAAATAGACAAAGATTATTTGTGTATCTGTGTCATTTTATGTTGTTTCTTATTGCTTTATAAAAACACAGCTTATGTTAATGGAAATTTTGTGGTTTGTAAACATTTTAAATGTCAGCTGTGGAAGCTCTTAATGTTTATTATTCTCAATTCCCATTCCTGTGCATCCTTGTTCTTTATTGAGCAACAAAATCTCTTGCTTCCACCCACACACCAGTGTAAATCATTTAACACACCCCCATATATGCACACAACTTCCTTCAGGCAGCTGCGTGCGCTTTCAGGACTTGGGTCACCGAGTGGGGAGGGAGGGAGAGGAAGACAGGATGAGTGTGGAAGAGAGATTTGCAGCCATGATCAGTTTAAACTTTCTAGTACCTTGAAGTATCGAAATATACAATACGCTACCTGGTATTGCAGTGTAAATTTTGTCCACACCTTTTCAAATAAAAGCTCTTTAAATGTGGTGTTTTTGAGTTTCACAGGTTGTTGCTCTGAATTACTTTTCTTTTTTCAATTTTTTATTACTACATTTTTGTGATTCGTAAGAAATACGTTCATCATGAGGAATTGATATTATCTATCTACCTATCAATCATCTATCTATCATCTTTTCTTCTCTTGCCTCCTTTGAACTGACCCCCACTCCCTTTCACCAACTCCAAAAGTTTGCTTCCTGTGGTTCCTACCATCTCTTCTTTATTTTGCTCTTTAAATAATTTGTATCTTAGGATTCTCATATAAGAGAAACCGTGTGATATGTAACCTAAGGTGCCCGATTTATTAACATTATGGTCTCAAGATCCAACCATTTTTCTGTAGGTGACTCAGACTTGTCCTTTTATGACTGAGTAGCTCCATGGTATATTGGTATAATACTGTCTTTTTCCATTCATCAGTCGATGGGCACAGAGTGTGTTTTGATTATTCAGCTATGGCGACTACTTTTCTTATCACAAGGAAACAGATGAAAAAGTTCAGGTCTCCTACCTCGCTGTGATTTAGTGAGAAGTCAACAGAAGGTATATCCCTGGCAGAGGCGATCAGGAGTAAGTATTCCTACGAGCTTCTCTTGTGTATGACAAGTGCTTGAACAACCAGAGGAGGTGGTGTGTGGGGCATACAATTGACTGCATGATTGAATTAAAGGACAGAATGTCATCTGCTGCTTTAAGCAAATTGGAAGCTATTGAAAACATTGTTTATTCATAGAAAAAAAACCCTAGTTTCCTCTAGTAGGAAATCTTAATTTCTATTTAATTCCATAAGGTGAGTTATTCTAAAAAATTAACATGTAAAAAATTTAGAAGCTATTGTGACACTTACTTTCTTCTGGTGTGCTCATGATTTGGTTAGCAGGATCCATTAAACATACTCCAAAAAGGAAATTAAGATGGAAGGCAAACACATGGCACTATTTCACTTGTTTTCCTTACTCCATCTTTTGTGTTCAACTTTGGCCAAACTTTCCCACTTTCCACTGATCAAGTTGGAAAAGATTAAAAGAGATCATCCTAGTCTTAAATATTATGCGGAGCCAGCTTTTGCTCTTCATTATATTTTCTTTAGAGTAGTTTCTGTAATGTTTTTTCTTTTCTGCTGTTTTAAACACTGTCAATATTTTTGTTTGAAGGCTATTCTGTAGTGGGAATTGCTGAAATGAGGCTACTAGAGGATTTTAGATTTAAAATACAAGTGACTTAGCCACTGAATGAATTATGCTTATAATAACTGAAACCTCACAGATCTTTGTAGCAAACGTGTATGCTTTGATTACAAAGAAAGATTGATAAAAAGGGTACTATTCATTCATGCTCCTTCAAAAGAAACAAAATATAACAAAAATTGATTGTGTTTTGTACACTTAGGATAGCTCTGCAACAGTGGGAAAATCAATCTACATATGAAAGGCTAGAATAAGGATGGATTTTTTTCCCCTATGATTTTCTGCTTCAAAATATGTCTATTTCATAATCTGGCTTTTATAAAAGTTCAGTTTATATTGCTTCACCCCACTGAAAGCATTGTGAGAAATCCAATAGGAAAGAAGGGTGAATCGCCCAGTTGCAGAAGTACCAGACAGCTTATGTAGCATTGAACTGAACCAAAGACAGAATAAGAGTGGGGCAACACAGCTCTTGAAGACAATGGGTGCCTAGCATATTTTTAGAAAAGCAAAAGGAATCACTGATGCACCAGTCAATAAAGAGAAAAATAGCAGGGTTAGTGAATGGAGAGACGTCCTCATTTCCTTTGCCAGGAAAAACACTGTCTTGGTATGAATAGGTAAGTTGGTGAGGACCAGGGCTGGGGCTGAGCTTTGTGTCGGTATTCCTGTTATTGCTGCGACTCGGGAAGCAGTCATTTCTAAGAACTTGAGAGGTATTTCTCAACAGTCACTGTTAGGTTTATCCTCAGGGATTTGTGCCCAACAACTTCAGCAACCAAATTAGCTTAAAGACATTTCATCTCAAAAGGTCCCTGTCATGTTCAAAAAGAGCAAATCATTCTTAATCTACTGTTGAAATCGAAAGTGAAAGACAGTAGGTATTAACCTGGGTCTGCACTACAGTCACATCCTGCTGTTGGGTTAAAACGCCCTGCTGAGAATGACAATCAAGGGCAACCCTCGGGTGCTTCCTCTTTGGAATATTAACCATTGTCTTTGTAGAGCTGGATGATGGTATGGAAGTGAGGGTGTGTTCTACCAAATGCAGGTGACAATAGACATTGCATTTGAGTCTGGGAAACTGATGCAAAGGGGGAAATACTCAAACCAGAAAAGGGCTATAATTACTATTGTTAGGATCCTCTGTACATACAGTATTCCCATTTCAAAAGTAGGAATATGAGACACACATTCTTCTTGCTATACTTAGGCACATTAATAGTGTTAGCAAAACAGAACCAAAGTTGAAGAGAAGATGAAATAAATCTCCAAGGAAGATACAGCATTTCATTTCTGAGGTCAGCTAATTTCTTTTTTTTAATTTTTTAATTTTTTTTATTTTAAAGATAGTAAAACCCAACAAAACAACACAGAGTAAATCCAGTCAAAACACAGCAGTGAAATTGGTACAGAATATCAAAGCAGGGTAATGGGAAAACAACAATGGCTACTATAGTGTATGTTGTTATTTTCACAGTAGTTTTCCATTCCATCAGTTATAGCAAAATCAGACCAAAACAAAACAAAACAGAGTAAAACCAATCAAAATAGAATATTGAGCAAAGAAAAAAAATTAGTAAGAATAAAACAAAACAGTGAGAACATTATTAGACTTTAAAAACAAGACAGAAAAAAAACCCTCCATATTTACCATATTGCATACCGTTATCCTTCCTATACATGCTCAGACTGTCAACCCCATGCCTGTAAATTCAACCTACCAATACAGTCCTTCAGGTGCTTTTTGTACCTCAATCGCTATTAGCTCAGGTTGACCTCCAAACCAGCTGGTGGCTTATGGGGTGAGAGGATTTGGTGATTTTCAGTCTGCATGCTTGTAGGCTTACAGGAGACACTCACTTTTTTCTCTTCCTGGGTCCCACACGGTCTGCGAAGCTTACCAGAAAGGCTGGCTAGTTGGATCCTTGATCAGCTCCTCCCAAGACCAGCGTGGCTGATTCTTGGGAGTTTCTGGCTTTTCCTTGTCTTCCTGGGTCCTGCACGATCTGCACGGGTTACCAGGAAGGCTGGCTAGTTGGATCCTTGATCGGCTCCTCCCGGTCCCAGCATGGCTGACTCTCGGGAGTTTCTGGCTTTCCCTGTCTTCCTGGGTCCTGCATGATCTGCACGGCTTACCAGGAAGGCTAGGCCAACTAATTTCTTTGAGCACTTTGGCCTCAGGGTTTTATTTATTCTGTCATGTCCTATTGCTTCTTTCTTTTAATTAGCCATCAATTTTCAAAAGGAGTGTCCCATTTAAGTTGTAAGCTAGAACGGCAGTTTTGAAATCATGTGGACATTCATCTGAGTCCTGGCCCATGAGGCATGTGCCCTGGGATGCTCACTGCAGTACTGATCTGTTAGCCAGTCTTCTCAGCAGTTGCTGGTATCAGGGCTTCTCTGATATTTAGCACAAGCTCAAAATGACAGTCTCCTGGATTTCAGTCACTTACAGTATGGAAGCAAGAAAATAGGCTGTAGTCTCAGCTCTCAGGCTGTTGTGTAAGGAAGCACATTCCTAATCCAAAACTCTGAAATTATAAATGCTCCAAAACCCGAAAATTTTGACCAACAGCAATGACACCAAAGCGGAGATTCCACACTTTGATGCTTTCTTTCATGCACAAAATTGTTAAATATACTGTTTAAGACGGCCTTCTGGGCATGTCAGATATATATGAAGCATGTATTTCTTACGCATTTCATATTTCATATATGAAGCAAACATTTCATGTTTAGACTTGGGTCCTCTCCCCAAGGCAAATCGGTATGTCCATGCTGCTGTACCAAGATTGGAAAGAACCCCAAATCTGAAGACTTCTCATTGCAAGCATTTAGTGCAGGGCTGCTCAACCTGTGCTTGATATGCTGAACCTCTGTGAGGCTCATTGGTTCTATAAGTAAAAGCTCCTATTATAAAACCTGTCCACAAGGTCGCTTTGAGGATGCAATATTATAATGCTCCTGTCATTGTCTCTGATACACTGGAGCTCCATAAATAAATGCTTGATCCTGCTCCCTTCTTCTAATCACCACGACTCTATCTGAGACTGAATGGTGTGTGGTTGTGGCGGAGGCTATGTTCTGTTTCAGACAATATTTCTCACAACCGCCCAGAAAAGCGCCTGCAGCACAGCGGGGGTCGGAAGACGAGCTGTCTCTGCTCCTGCAGGCTCGCGGGCCTTCCCGCGGTCCCTTGGCTCTCCGGAGCTCCTTGCTGCCTTCTGTCACAGCTGCCCTGCTCCTGGCTGGAAGGCTAGTCTCACAGTGCTGGGTGACCACTGCCCTCCTGTCCTTTGGGCGCCAGCTCGACTGCGTCGCCCTTCTAGGTGGCAGTTCTGTTCCAGGAACAGTCATGAGGCTTTGCCTGAAAGGCGTGCGCGTGCGTGCGTGTGCGTGCGCGTGCGTGCGTGCGTGCGTGCGTGCGTGCGTGTGTGTGTGTATGTGTCTGGAGGGGTGCACAGCAGGAGGAAGGAGCCATACATTGCTGTGTTCCGGAAGGAGATGCAGCCGGCGACGGGGCACCGCGCCTTCTTGCGCCACCGCATTCCTGCACGCGTGAGTGTCTGGAGGCCTCACCCCATTATTCATGCGGAGGCCTCCTGCCAGAGCAGAGAGCTCAGCTGGCTCAGTGCCCTTCTTCTTCCTCTTCTTGCTCTTCCTCTTCTTCATCTTGCGTAACTGTCAAATTTTAATTATATGACCAGTAACTTTTCTGCATTTACAATCAATTCTTTTCTGTTAGTTCATGTTTACAGTATATCATATGCACACTCACATGGGTAGGAGGTGCAGGTACACGACACGTCTGAATTGTTTCCCTCCCCTTTCCCTCTTCCCGTGCTCCCCTTCCCGATCTCTTCCCGTGGCCTAGAGCAGGAGGAGCCTCTGCCCCCCTGCTCTGTGCCACCCAGTGGGGGAAAATGAAGTGAGGCGGGCGGTGTTGCTTTTTGCCTCTCCCTTCCATTGCTGGCGGTGTCAGGGCTTGGCTGTTGTTTGCGGTTCAGCTCGTTTCTTAAGAAACCTCCTCTGCATGTGACTGCCGTTTGGAATGCTCTTGTTCACTTCTTGGTCTTGCTTGTTATCTCCAGCCCCTGACTAGAATCCAAGCTGCGGGATTCTAGCAGGCCCATGTGCGCTGTGTGTAGCTGTGGCCCGTGGAAGAGTGGCTGCTGCACACCAGCTCTGATAAAAATACAACTCTGAGTAAATGGTAGCCACAGACCTGGTCGACTACTTGGCATGGGTTCTTTTATTTTTTTATTTTTATTTTAAAGAGAATAAAACCAAGCAAAATAAAACAGAATAAAGCCAATCAAAACAAACCAGTGTAAGTGACGCAGGACTTCAAAACAAGATAATAGGAAACCAACAATGGTTACCATAATGCCTCTTGTTCTTTTCAGAATAGCTGCAGATACCTTCAGACATAGTAAAAATCAAACAAAACAGAACAGAATAGAACCAATAGAAACAAAGCAATGTGTGCAATAAGGGGCTTCAAACAAGATAATAGTAAATCCAAAATGGTTTCCATGGTATATTTTGTTCTTTGTTGGCATAGTTTCTTCCCAGCAACATAAGCTGTTGGTGCTGTTCTTTTCACAGAAATAGGGATAAGATTTAGGCCTTTAATAACAGTTCTTCATTTTCCTAAAGTGAGGTCTATTGTATGTCAAATCCATACTCATCTGCCAGACCTCGATCTAGTTCCTCTTCTAAGACCACTTGAAAGAATATTCCATGTAACCTACTGTGGGCTTCATACACACTTTCCATTTGTCCTGTCCAGTACCAACTGCTCATAGGCAAGATTGCTCTCTGGCTTATGAATTGTTGCTTCCCTTAGGAAATATTCCATTCCTGTAAGATTTTCCTCTCCTTGGTTCAAGAAATCTTATATTTGACATACTTCTCTTGTTACAAAATGATGCTAAACTCTGAGACAGAAGTTGGCAAGTTAGGGTCAATGGGCCAAATCCAGCACATGGCCTGTTTTTGTGCTGCCTTGGAACTAGAATGATTTTTACATTTTTCAAAGATTGTTTGAAATAACTAATAGATGGTGGAGATAGTTTGTGACCGATAAGCCTGAAACACTGTCTGTTCCTTGATAGGGAAAGATTGTTGAACTCTGCTGGAAAATACATCTAGTCAGTTCCATGTTGCTGACAGCACAGATTCCCTTGTTAACAGGCAGAAGAGTGCACTACAGTGGCTAGCCCACCTCCAAAGGAGACTTCCCTCAGCTACGACTGAAGCAAACTGCGCTATGCTTGACCTCTGTAGCTAGAGTTTAAGGTTTCCAAAGTTGCTTCTTGCAATAATCTGGGGATGAAATTTCACTTGCTCCCTTAACAGTAAGCATTATGTATTGCTGTGTAGTGTATTTTCTAATCACAGTGGAGAGTTGAAGGCCTCCTTTGAATTTAAGGTTATGGTGCTTATTACCTTAATTTCTATGTCTCTTAGTGCCTGGTGGCAATTATTCACAACCATTTACTCTGGAATTTCTAGATCACTAATGCATTAAAAATTCATGCCAGCAGACTCGTGACAAGTGGCCAAGGTGAGAAAGGAAGTGGATAATAAAACCAAGGGAGCAGATTTGCAAAGACATAGCTATCAGAACCAAAGCACTGTGCAGACTTCCGCTGACTTTCTTGCTATTTTGATTAACATGCCTGAAGAAAAAAATTGACTGCATTTAACAAGTATAGAAATATTCTTTTGATTGTACAAGTCGATAACCTTCATCTTGTCCATAAACATTCACTGAGCATCTCTTTACAAGTTCTTAGAAACCTCACACATGACCCAGACCCTGAAACAAACCATGGACAAAATAATATTGCTGCTTTGATCCATGCTTCCTGTGTGGAAGGTGATATGTGTCATAAATCAGATGGTGATAACTGGTATGGAAGTAAATGTAATAGAGTAAAAGAGTCAGGAAGAGTCAAAATTGGAGTATTGCTCTCTTATATGAGGATTTAAGGAAAACCTGGCTGACACTGATCTTGGGACAAGAACATTTAGTGCAGAAGAAATTTCAGAAGCCAAAGAATTAAGATGTCAAGCTTGGTCTGTTCAAAGCACAGCAAGGCAGTCAGTGCAAGAAAGTGGAGAAACAAGTGGAGTACGCAAATGGTGAGGTCAGAGATAGTATACCAGGTCTATGGCAAACTAAAAACTTCTATTCTGAACGAGATAGAAAGCAATTGGGGACTTTTTGCATGGGGCTTCAATTATGGAACTTAGACTTTAAAAGTTGCTATGATTTAACTCTGTGGATTACAGGTGTGAGGGAAAAGGGTAAACACTGAGATTTCAGAGAGATGGTTTCAATAACCCCTAACGTGATGATAGCCAGGACCAGGATAGTAGCAGCAGAGGTAGTAAGAAACGGTTATTTTAAGAACATGCTATATTTAGAAGCTGTAGCTTGTATGTTTTCTTGATGAATTGCACACATACAAGGTAAGAGAGCAAGGGAGGGTCAAAGACAGCTCCAAAGACTGTGTCTGGAACAATGACATGATTTGCTGAGATGGAGAAAAAGGTGGGGCATACAAGTTGGGAGGGGTTAAGTGGACATTGGCTTTTGAACTTGTTAATTTGTAGATAATCATTAGATATCCAAGCAGAAATATGGAAGAGATGAATGAACAGATAAGTCAGAGGGAAGTCTTGGGCTGCAGGTACCCATTTGATGGTTGTCACTGTATGGGCTGTATCTGAAGGCATGATATGGAGTGAGGGCCTGAGCACTATTCTGTGTTGTACACGCAGCATATACAGTAGGACAAGAAAGATAGGCTGAGAAGGAACATCCAAGAAAGTCCCAGGAGAACTAAGAGGATGTAGGTGTTCAAAATAAAGTGAAGAGAATGCGCAAGGAAGACATGACCAATTCTGCGAAGTTTTGCTGGTGGGCAGTGCAATGTGTATTGCACTCAGTGATGTGTGGCCCATAAGTGGCCTTCGGTAGGGAGGTTGGGGATGGAAAAGGTTCTACAGAAATGGAACTAAGCATGCTCTTGGATAGATCGCCTTATTTACAGGGATATTATGGTAAATGAACATCAGAGAGATTGGATAACAACCTGAAACATTATAACTTTGAGGGGAATATTTTTAAAGGGAGAAAATTTAGTTTATTTATATGCTGATGGAAGTAATAGCGAAGA
>RJWT010036247.1:0-13311 GCA_004365215.1 Cuniculus paca | reverse complement strand
GAAATCAAATAATAGAAAACAGACTAAAACCAATAAAAAAAAAAGAATGAAAACATTACAAAGCTTTAAAACAAGATGATAGGAAATCAACAATAGCTAACATAATGTTTCATTTTCTTCAAAGTAATTGTTCATACCATCACACATAATAAAATCAAACAAAACAAAACAGACTAAAACCAATTGAACAAAAGAAAGAAAACATTATAGGACTTCAAAAGAAGATAATAGGAAACAAACAGCGGTTACCATAATACATCCCATTATCTTCAAAATAGCTGCCCATACCATCAGACACAGTAAAATCTAACCAAACAAGACAGAACAAAACCAAAGTGAACAAAATTATGAAAATGATACAACATTTCAAGACAAGACAATAAGAAATCAACACTGGTAACCATCTTCTTCTGCTAGGTTTTTCCTCCCCTATCACTTTTATAATATCTATTGTTTTTTGGATCCCACTAACTCCTTCTGTTTTTTTGGTTTTTTTTTTAAAGAATACAACCAAACAAAATAAAACAGAGTAAAGTCAATCAAAACAAAGCAATGAAGATGGTACATGACTTCTAAACAGGGTGAAAAGTCTGTTTTTTATGCTTGGGTTTGCTCGTATGAGTTCAAGCCATTTCACCCATTAATATGATATCCAGTTGCCTCCATTTACCTACAAGAGCCTTGAGATTATCCTACTTTATAGATGGGTAACTTTCCACTGCACAAAAATACCATATCTTTCTTATACATTCTCTGGTTGTTGGGCAAGTTATCCTTGTTTTTTTCTGGTATCCTGTTATGTAGAACGATTCTTTTTCTCTCCTTTGATTTTTAGTCTATGAATTTCCTTTTGAGTTAAATGTGTTTCTTGTATACAGTACATTGATGGACCTTGTTTCTTGATCCACTCTCCCCGTGTTTGTTTTTATTGGTGAATTGAGGCCCTCTACATTAATGGTTACAACCAGCAGACATTGGTTCATCTCTGCCATGCTATCCTTCTGCTGTTGGCCCTCCACTATTCCCCTTCATTCAATTGCCTGTCCTGCTTGGCTATCCTCCTCTGCTGCTGTTCCTGGAACCACGTTCATCTTTATCTCTCTCTAGAAATTTCTTCAGCACTCTCTGTAGGTTTGGTTTGGTGATCATGAATTCCTTTAGTTGTTCTTTATCATGTAAGTATCTTATTTTTCCATCAATTCTGAAAGATAGTTTTGAAGAGTACATCAACCTGGGTTGGAAGTTGTTTTCCCTCAGGATTTGAAACATTTCACTCCAAACTCTTCTTGACTGAATGGTTTGTGTTGACAAGTCTGCTGTGATTCTGATTGGTTTTCTTTATAGGTGATCTGTTTCTTTTCTCTATCAGTTTTTAATTTTCTGGTTTTTTGCTGAATTTCTGGAATCTTGATTATTACACATCTGGGTGTAGGTTTACTTTGGTTATGGCTAGTTGGAGTTCTATGTGCCTTGCTAATCTGTATGCCAGATTCTTTTTTCTACTATTACTTCTGTAAATAGCCTTTTTATTTTATTTGTGTTGACCCCTGCTTCTTCACTGATGCCTATCACTTTTAAATTATTTTTCTTTGCATCATCTTGCAGCCATTAAATTGTTATTTCCTTGTTCCTTGTTATTTTTTAGAGATCTCTCCTTTCAGTAACTGCAATCCTGTCTTTAAGGTCCAAAAGTTTATCTTTGGTCTCTTTCAAGCAGTTTTGCCTGCTTTTTATTGACTTTTTAATTTCCTGGATATCTTTCTGAATCTGTTTCATGCATTGTAATTTCTTTCTATATTGTTCATTGAAGGTTTCCATCATTTTCCTATGCCCCTCTTGTTTATCTATGTCTTCTTTAGATATGCTCAGCAATTCTTCATTATGTTTTTGATTTCTTCTTTTACTTGAGACATTATTTCTGATGTGATTACTTTTACAGTCTAATGAAGTTGTTTCTTTACTTTAGCTGCTGTCCTTTTGGAGATTTCATGTGTATGACTTCCATTTTCTTCCATGACTGTATCTCCTGGACTTGTTCTGTGTGGGCTGGAGGTCTGAGATTGCCTTTTGCTCCTTCATCTTGATATTCTCCTGGGGTCCTCCCAAAAAGCCAGTTGTGGGGGTCCCTGGCACTTCCCACATGGGCTACCCCTCTGCAGTGTAGGGGAATGAGACAGGTACCTGGGTTTTTCTGACTCCAGGTTCCCAGGGAGATAGCAGTGTGTGGGGAAGGCTTCTCCAGACCCATGAAACTACACTAGGGCTTCCCTGATGGCCACGGTTGAATGGTGGTAGGACTGCTTTTTCTCTCAGCCTGTATGTCTACACCAGGATTCCCACAATGGCGACAGGCACACAGGGGTGTGTTTGTCTGATTTTCTCTTTGGGCCACGGCTGCCTGAAGGAAGCAAGGGTCTCCAATGGTGGCCTGGGGATGCAATGGGCTTGTCTGGCTGCGTGTCCCTGCCTGTTCTGGCTGCCCATGGGAAGAAAGCCTTCTGATGGTGGTGGCCGGCAGGTAGCGGTGGGTCTGGCTGGTTCTCTCTGCTCACACTGCCTGCCCTCAGGAAGCAAGCCTTCCTATGGCAGTCTACAATGTATTTTCAAGTCACAAGTGGTTATCAACATGTTAGGGAAATAGTTGTTTTCATCAAAGACATGCATTAAATATATGAAGAAATGAAACACATTCAAATGATTTACAAAAGAAGTATATCCCCACAAGAAAATCAAATGTTAACTCTGATACATTTTATTCATTAAAAACACAATGAAATATCATAAAATGTCAACCATTTATGATGCTCAACTCTTTGTTATATACCAGGAAAAACAATATAAAAAAAAAGTTACAGATTTTAGGAGACAAGGTAAAAGTTATTCTAGTTTAATGAAATCACATTTTTGTTCTTTGTTTAAAAATTATTTTCTTACAATTAACTTTCTCTCTGCTACAACCTAAAAAACAGTTGTTGACTAATGTTAGGAAGGAATTCCTTAGATTACAGGAAATGCTCAAGGGAAGTTAAGCGAGATCATATTTTAGGAGTTTGGAAAAGCCAACTTCACAATTCAAAGAGTAAATCATAAAATGTTTTAATATGTACATATATATGTATTAGCACACATTTCAAGTACATGATTATATTCATTGTAGGGAGCTGGTATAATTACCTAACAGCTTAATTCTTTATATGCCCACCTTCAAGCTTCTCCATCACAAGAAACCCTTTACATTTACCAAAAATCTATCATCCTATTTTCTATTATCTGTTTTCTTTTCCTTTTTAAGTATTTGTACTTTGGGCATCTCATACAAGAGAAATTATGTGATATTTAAATGTGTGCATCTGATTAACTTCACATGACATTATGATTTCTACATGCATCTATTACCCTACAAATAACTGGAATTTATCCTTTTTATGTCTGAGTAGTGCTTTAACTTTAAAATATTTGTAATATCTTTGAGTGAGATAAGTTTATTGAGATTGTCCATGCAACCAAAATTTGATTAGAATTACAAACTTACACTGAGGTCTAAAATTCCTGAAGTAGCAGTCACTGAAAGAGAAAAGCATTTGAGTGTGAAGCTAAGAAACATACAAGACATAGTTATATCTTAAGATAAATTATATTTGCAGTGTTGCATGAAACATGTGTGGATCTGGAAATAATAGATAACATTTCCTCTTATATTAGAAACTGAAAATATGAATGAAGAGCAAAATAAAAGATAATAGGAAATATGGAGATAAATCTTTTGCAAAAACAAAAGAGACCAAGAGATAAGGGAATGTAGGAAGGTGATGAGAAAACAATTAACATTTGTTACGTGCAGTACAAACTTCTCCTGGGGAATGTCATCATTATGTAGTGCAAACACATATTAATAAAAATGAGGACTGAAAAAATTAAAAATAAAATCAGAATCTATTCTTGAAATGGAAGTTAGTTGTCTTGTAATCCTTTCACAGCCCTCAGTGAAGGTATACCCCCTTCACTCAAACTTCATAATTATTAGTACATGAAAATTATTCATGGAGGAAATATTAGTACAGGGAACTAGAAATCAATGATGTTCATACTTCTTAAAATACACAAAATACATGGAAAGTATCAGCAGGAATTGATGGAAATAGCAACTAGATGGAAAGTATTAGCAGTAGAGTTGGAAACATTAGTCTATAAATTCCCAGGCATTGAGAACCATACCTGACCTGGATTCAGATGACTAATAAGAGATCCTACATCTTGATTCAGATGTAGTGATTGTAACCTTGTTTTATTGTTTTAGATAATGAGTGTACCGGAGGTGAGAAGAAATTCTGAATAGTTGGTGATAATTAAGGCAAACTGTAGCAATGACCGATGACCAAAAAACTACATTTCCTATTCCTCTTTGGCAACAGAGTCTCACTTTGTAGCCCAGGCTAACCTAGAACTCTGCATCCTGTGCATCAACCCCTGAAGAGCTAGGATCACAAGCTTGTGACACTCTATCTGGCCATTTCCTGCTCTTTGGGACTAAAAACTAGATTAATTTCCCCAGCCTCCTTTTCAATCTTCACAGTATATGACTAAGATTTAACCCTGCTGAGTACAGCTATATTGCAGAGAATAAGAAAAACAGTGATAAATATAATTAAATTTAATAGGAAACTAGAAGATGAAAATTACTACTGGAGAAAAGAACAGGCAAAAGGAATATAGAATAGCAAAGAAATACAATAGACAGATCAGCAGCATAGGATTCAACCTGAAGATTAAGTTTGAGCAAACTTAGAAATAAGAGAATATGCTATGTGGTTATTTCTTCAGACAGTATTCTGGATTAAACAGCATACTAGTCATATAACTCATATTACCAGATCAACAAAGAGGTTTCTGTGCTTGGAACAGTAAAAGTGGTAAATAGGAGATAATGGTATTAGAGAGCAATAGGAGGAAATGATCTACTGTATAGGACTCCATAGAGCCCAGGGTGAATTATGGTATTTACAGAATATGAAAGGGAGTCTACAGAATAATGCTTGGCATACACAGAAAACAATCTGTCTCAAATTTTGAAAGAATTTCTCTTACCGATTTTTATATTAGATTTTGTTTCAAATTGACTTATACTATTTCTTTACAGCAATTGGAAAGATAGATTTGTCTTCATTTTTAGGAAAAAGAAAGTTGTATGAGAAAGGTGACAATATGTGCAGAAGAGTGCTACTCGAATTTTAAATATTGTCACTTCTTGCCATCTGTTGGGAAGCCACTTTAAGATGTATTTAATCAGTTGGAGTTAGATTAATTATCCAGTATGAAGATACGAGCCTAACAGGTCTCATGATCTACATACTATTTAACCCTTAAAATGAAAGAATTGCTAAAAGGATATATAAAGACTAAAAAGAAAGGGTTTAGGATTTGAACCTCAGGCAAACTGCAATATTCATTTTATGGAAATCTGCATTTGAAAACCATGGTACTGAATAATTTCATTCCTCAGTGAAGGAAACAAGCATAGGAGGGAATTACAAAAGTTGAGTGCAGAATAAAAAGTTCAAGGAAAACAATCATCTAGGAAATCAATGAATGACTTACTCTTAGAAAAACTGAAGTAATTTATTATAGAACAGGAAAAGGTAGAATGATAAAACTTGGAGTCACTATCAATGCCATCAGTTCCTTAAAGTTTCTGACTAAAAGTTGGTAGATGACAGGAATTTATAAAGGGTTGCAAAAATGAAAATAAGAATCTCAAATGAGGTAGTTGGGGTCACATTAATGATTATTAGCAGTTCTCCAAAATGAATTTTCCTTTGTTTACTTAGTAAATTAGTAATTAGTTGGCAATCTGAATATCTTTCTAAACACCACATCCCCTTCCTGTTAGCACATAAAACTAAATTCTGGGTAACAGTAAATCAATGGACATAAGGTATTTACAGTGATCATAATTTTCTAAAATAGTATCACTCCTTCTTTTGCTTTTCTTCTGGATAGAAAAGGGAAATTATTAAGAAATCTCAATTATAGTATCATAAAATGAGATTATATTAGTCATGGTAATTATGTACTCAATACCTGTTGTCTCACATATATTATCGGAAATGTAAACTCACAGAAAAGCAATTAAGAGCACAGATCTAATGATTTAGATTCATAAGGAATGCAAAATCACACAATGGCTCAAACTTGAATGATGCTTTGTTAGAAAATATTAATAAAAATGACAGAATTTTTATGCTTTACTAATATTTTAAGTGAAACATAAAATTTTGCAGTTTATAAAGAACATAAATAAAAGATCTTATTCAATTCTATAGATGCTTAAAAAATGGAGCGGATGATGTTATTAATAAGCCAAAACAAATTAAAGAGAAAGGAGAGGGACTTAGAGAGAAGGCGAGACAGAGACAGAGACAGAGACAGAGAGATAGAGATAAAGACGGAAAGAGAGATGTCACAGATACATATCTTCTCTAAGTATAAAATGCTCCTTGACTTATGAGTTATGATCTGATGAATCTATGACAGATCTAAATCATCTTAATTAGAACACGCTTTTAACACCTTTAACCTACAGGATGTCATGGTTTGGTAGCTCAGTATGCTGCAGGTTATCAGGTGTGTGCTGTCTTGGTGGCCTGTTCGGGTGAGAGCTGTGACTCACTACCACCTTCCAGAATCACCAGAGACTACTGCTGTGCACATTGCCATCCCAGGAAATTACCCAAATTTAAAACACGAAGGGCGTGCACTAGCCTTCTTAAAAGGTGAAGAAATTATAACTCAAACTACCATAAGAAACTTCATTCTAGAATAATTACTTTTGTCTTAGGTAATTTCTACCCTTTCTAGACCCAGAATGTACTAAGACTCAAACCATAAAAATGTCCTAATGCATTTGTTATATCTCCATTATACCAGTAGTATCCTGGATTTCACATAACCTATATTACTACTGGAAAGAATTTATAAACAATCAAAAAGTTTTCCATCTTATTTGCACCCTCTTTAAATTATTTAGCTTGGTCAAATTTAAAGCACTTAGTTTTAAATATGTAAGTTATTTCCCGGTAAGCCAGTTTTCAGAACTGTGGCAACTGTAATTATTCACACAATTCCTTTTGACTAATTTGAAACTCAAAACGACGTTGATTTAAATTTTATCCAGTTCTCATTTCTCTTGTCTGTATTGTAAGTAACAACATACTCCTCATAGAAACTTCAAATTGTTCGTTGCAAATAATAAAATGACCTATGTTATGCTAAGGGTATTTTATGCAGAATTTGTTCTTTTAAAATTACAACTTGAAATGATGGGACTTCAGAAATTTTTAATGATCAACAAAATATTACATATATTTTTCATGTACTATTTCATTCAAATCCTTTCAAAGATAAATGGCAGATGATTATTTGCATAAAAGAGATGAACCAATTGCTTTTCTGGGTGTTTCCAATAAATTCTGTTGACCTGAGCAGCATCTGTAACTAAAGTTGTCAAACACTCCATGTGTTAGCCCTGTAAGTGGTGTGAGAACATAGCATATGCAGTGTTTGATGTTTTAATCATACAAGCAAGGTATTAATTAAAGTAAACTTTTAATTTAGATAAGTGGAGACATATTGCTCTAATATTCTTGTAGTAACAAATGACTATCTTAGTAATATTTCATATTCAGATAAATCTTCACTAAAGGGAGTGTTATTAAACCATGTAGTTTTAAAATATAATACTGTAGTCTTCTCTATTCACAACTCTAGTCTCCTAATGTGCTGAAAATTTTAATATTTGCCAGAAATTTTTTACCCACTAATGATGGGATAGAATCTACAAGAAAATAATTGTGTTAACCGAATAATATTTTTTTAATGCTCAATACAGAGGTGATTCAGGAGGAGCATTATTTCAAGGTGAACTTGTGCAACTGATTGCTTGACTTAAAAACATGAAACTAAGTAAATAAATAAACAAAAACTCATTAAACTTATGATCGTGTCCCAGAGTGAATTAAAGATATATTTAATGGGATGGATCTGGAATTCTGTTCATGTACATCAACTCAGTGATGATTTTGTCAATTAGATTTCAAGGACAAGAAACTTTTTTTAGTTCACCATATTTTGATATGATAACATATTTTAACTATGCTAAGTTTCACACCTACTATAGTTTGCATTCCTTGAAGAATTATCCAATATTTTACTCACACAATAATAAAGGAACTATCTAGTCAGGTTACTTGCATTTCTAACTTATATGCTAGAGAATAGACAATGGTACTATGAAATACATATGTTTGCAAATTAATATGTGAGGAGGAATAATTATAGATTCTTCTTAATAGTCCTAATGATTTCCTTTGTATTTTAAAACATGGGAAAAATTCAAAAGGATAAAAAATAATTATAGTAGTCAAGTTACACAAAAAATTTTTAAAGACTTTTATACACCATACATAAAACAAAAGAACTTGTTTTCTAATTATCATAGCTATTTAATTTTCCTATAAATAATATAAAACATAATCTGAAATAAATTTCAACATTTGATTAGAATATAATAGATTATTGTGATTTCTTATTCAAATTAGCACTACAAATTTAATATGACAAATAATTGTGCAATTTTTATGGCCTCAGAATTACAAATGATTGAGCTGTAACACAGAGGGGAGTTTCAGATATTATAACGAGTTATATCTAAGTTAATCAATCTTATATACACTTCAAGAATACTACCCAAATTAACTCTTCCTAGCATACATTGCTTTTTTAAAAATTTCTTCCACATATTTAAACAAAAGTCTTGCATTTACATTCAGAAACAGTTATTTAGCTGTTAGTGTTTAATCTACTACAACTTTCTGTGATATCAGAGAATAGAATGACAATGAAATGACTTGAATAATTAATTTTAAGCCTACCATATTATGTGACTCAGCATCTGGCAAATTTACAAGAGAAAAGCATTAGAAATTTTATGACATGTACTCTTCACTCATTCACTCACTGTAACTAATGTTTACGAGCTACACATAGAAACTACTGGTTCTCTATTTTACTGCCTTTGCGATGAATAACATTACTGGAACAAAAAGTTTGTGTACAAATTAGTGAACAAATGGATGTAAATGTACATTCATATACAAGCAAACATCTACATTTTATATAACTACCAAATAAGTCATTCTACATACTGTTTGAACAAATGGAGTATTGAAATAGATTTGAACAGTACAAGGTAACACTTTTGGATAGTAAAACATAGATAAAAATTGCAAATATACAGTACTGCTGAAAAGAATTGTTCAACTCATCTTAAAAATAAATTGTGAAACATTGTACATTTGAATTATATGTAAATATATGTCTCTCAACATGTGTTAAGAGAGATATGTGCATATTGAAAAAGAAACAGAAAGACAGAGAGAATGTATACACACTTCAGGAGATGAAAAAAGTATGTCTTTCACCAGATGGTGTTACCCTCATACCTTCATCTAGAGGACTCGAGAATGTCATATATCGCAGAAAACCCACTACACTGTCAGCCCATAGAGGAGAAACTGAAAATGCATGTTCACCAACCTCAGTGACCAAGGTTCCCAAGCAGAAGTTTAAGGCACTAATAAATGTCTGGAAAACAGTGGGCAATACTTTGAGCACCTCTTGTACTTGTGGAGGTGAAAGGTAACTCGCATTAATCTCATGATGTCTTATTAAATTTAATATTAAAATATTTATGAAAATTTTTCTTTTCTTGATGTGTGTATACATTCACACACTTGAACACACTTTCCTGAACCGTATATACAGATTATATAAATATTTGTCTCCAAACATTTTTTAAAAATTATTGCACCACAAATTGTACATTTTGATAAAGTTTATTTTGTAAATTTTAGTTTGCATACATATATACCACACACTCCAAATAGAGCATTTTAAATATAATCAGACTCAGTAAATAATCATTCATCTCTAAAGTAATATAATCTATTCCTGAAGACTTTGCCAGAAAGCAGAATGTAAAAAATTGTTTTAGTCTGTTTTAAAACATACAAAATATATATGAATCTTTGCTTTTTAAATCAATATTTGAACAGCTTTCAATGATTATTTTAAATGATGCTGTAATTTTGGTGGTATGAACTATTACAAAGATGCTTCTGCACTGAACTGTAACAGCTCCTTTTTGGAACAAACTGCTGTAAATATGTATTATACATTATATATCACATATCATGTATTATGTCATATATTATATATCTTGTTATATATTACATATTATATATTATACATCTAATGAATAGTTCTCAAAGAGGTAGTTTTAAGTTCTAGCTTATACTGAATCATCAAAATGAAAAGTAAATTTCTAAAGACGTGGCAGACAAAGGAAAAGGATATTGAGTGTCTATGGGTAACATATTGGTGAAAAGTAAAAATGGGACACAATGAAGGCTTCTCTGTATCACTGGGTTCTACAGTTGTCTTCACAGTTAAACTTTATTCTACCTGGTAGAAAGGTGGCGAGGGGCTGCAGAATGACTTTAGTCTTTGTACATCTACGTCCTGTTTGTTAGTAATTAGAGGGCAAGGGACTTGATGGGTCTGATTCTTCACAACTGACTTCAATTCTACAATCTTTCATATTTTAGAGCAGCATTCTGTGGTTTCCCCAAAAGAGAATAACCAGACCACCTCATTGGAAAGTGAACTACCCATTGACACTTTGAAACACATGATGTAAACAGCACCACTACCCTGATGGACAAATAGTGATTGAGCACAGAGAACTGAAGAGATCAGTTATGTGAAATGATGTTTGATTACTTAAAAAATAGACCAAAGGTTTGAATACTATGCTTTATATTTTCTCCTATCAATTAAAATTTTCATAATGTTTTTTCTTAATAGTATATGTTAGCTAGGTGCATGGATTTTTCTTAAACTTGTAAGGACGCTGTCATGACACATCAAGACATATCATTTACTTAGTGTTTCATAATTTCTCAGATATTTTAGCACTATTTTTAGTGAAATTTCCCTTCAAAATTAATTATTGGAAATCTTTTTAAATAAGACATACAAATATTCAATTGAGAAAGAGAAAGGACACCAACTACCAAATCCTTATCTTTTGTTCACTTCCTTTATAATCCAGATAATTACTATTTTAGGAAATAAACATATTCCAAAATTATTGTTTGCAGATTTTTTAAATAAATAAATTTGCAATACTTTAAAAGAATAGCAAATTTAAAAATTTAACATCTAGCTTTCAAATATACAACAGTCAAATGGGTAGGACATTGTAAGAGATTTATAATTATAAAATTTAGTCCAGTGCTTATGAACATGTTTTGATTGGAATAAATTTGAAAATAGCACATTAATGTGTATGTTATAGTACTTGTAAATTTTGTTTGACATTTTCTTTCTGACAAGTTATAATTGCTTCTTGATAACACATATCATGTGATCCATATTCTCTGAGATAATAGTGGCATATAATAGTCATAGTTGCACACAAGTGTATATACAAACCCAGACAAGGAGAGAAACAGGCTTAGTGAAATTGTGTTTACCTTATACTGTAAAGGAAGATAATGTATTTGTATTTACACCAAAACACATTAACTACAACTTATTTAACAGAATATATTGTACTGACTATGATTTATTCAGGTTTTCTTCTAAAGAACTATAGAACTATTATACTAGATACCCAAATTCAAAAACTCTAAACACAAACTTGAGCAAAATATAATTTCATTATTTAATCTTTGAATTATGCAAAACAACACTTACTTTTCTTTTGTATTGACCAAAGAAACTATTTCCTTATTGGAAAAAGACAGAACTCAAAATTAGGTGCTGTTTTTATAATTTTCATATCAATATGCAATGGTTATGATATTTTTTCTCACTGCTCCATTCAACATCACTTCTGCATTTAAGAAACAATGAGATACTTCTTACTCAAAAATTATTAATGCAGTAGTCACTTGTTTGTTCAGTTATAAAAGCATTAAATAGAGACAAATGAGCTTTTAATGACAATTTAATTTTAAAATATGTCATATGAATATAAATTTCTTCTAGTGTGTTTTTCTGATCATTCAAAAATCTTAATATTGTATATTTGAATATGCACTTTTAGTTTGTTTTCTAAGAAGTATATATATTGAATAATCATGTTCGCCTCATAAAAATACATATCTATGTAATACAAAAGACCACATGCTGCTTTTCTTCTTCAATTTCTGTGCTACTTTTAAATAGTCTTTTAAAACTCAGTGAATCTTATTTCAATATTAACATTTCACCCTTAGTGCCTTTCCTCTGAAGAAAGCCAAAGTACTTTGCAAAGAAAAATATCAGCTATTGACTAGGACAAATATGTGAGGAAGAACTTCATAAATGAAAAGCCAATTTAAACTGGGAAGTAATTTGAATTCATACCCCTTTCAATCAAGCAACAGCAAAGGAATTAATTTTTCACTGACTCTAAAATTTTGCAACAGATGATAAAGGTAAATTCCTCTCCCTGAAACCTTGTTATTCAAAAGACACATGAAAAAGAGGTAAGAACAAGAATTATACACTAAACCTGTCTACATGAAGCTGGTGAAATGGATGATAACATGCCAGGCATGAGCACATTCATTCCAAGAAGCAAAAACTTTTAAGTGACACATTTCTGGGTAATGCATACTGATCAGGAAGCTTAGGAGTATCACGGCAACACACACACACACACACACACACACACACACACATACACACAAATATACACACAACTATGTTTGCCCCTTTATCTGGAATATAAGTGGCAATTAAATACACACTCCTTTATGTTTAAAAAAAAACTGTGTTTAAATCCTTGCTCTATTGACTGCCAGAATAAAGACTTTAAGTGTTCGTGCTTTCACCTGAAAAGGGATGACAGTGTTTCACATCTTGAGAGATTATGAATTTAAAGTTCAATGCAGAGTATAAACATTACTGCAAATTAGAATTTAGTTTATTGAGAATAGTCAATAAATGATAAATATCAGATAAATATATTTAAGTAGATGCAGTCAAACTGTTAAAAAAGAGCATACTTCATATTTACTTGTATTTAATTTCCTTGGTTGAAACGTAATTTTATTAAATGCTTTAAGAAATATTTATGGAAATTATGACTAGAAAATAACATTATTTTAAATGTTGTCATATTCCTCTCTTTATATAAATATTTTTGCTGTCATATTCTTTGGACATTTTAAGTATATTCTTTAAAATCAAGACCAGTCTTCACTC
>RJWT010036246.1:0-13304 GCA_004365215.1 Cuniculus paca | reverse complement strand
TAATAAAAGTATTGTCCTATTCAAATTTTTTAGCTGCAAGCTATAGAAAACAACACTGGCTAATTTGATCAGAAAAAGAATCAGCTCAGAACATCTCTGCAAAGGAGTCTAGGTCACCAGGTTCGGGTGGCTCACCAGGCACAAAGACTGCAGCTTGGAGCCCAGAAACAGCGAGCCCTGCAGCTGGGCCCACCTGCATCGTTACATCTGGTGCTTCAGGGAAGCTGCCCCGTCACTGCCATCAAGTTTCTCCCCAGAGGCAGCTTTTGCTGTAACACCTACAGTGGTGTGTCCCAGCCGCCACATGTAGATTAGGCATCTGTGTCCTGGTTACAAGGAAGGCAGGGAAACAGTGACACTCACTGCCTTTCCACTGTTCAGAGGGACACAAGTGTTTCCTTAGTGAAAAAGGGATGCTGCAAATATAAAAAGAGCCTAGTAAATCACTTGGAAGAAACCTATTGTGGTAAAAGCAGTAGCGTGCTACTTCCTAGCTGGATTTGTGAAGGACTGCATTCCTTCTTGCTGGAGTCTTCCTCTTCGGTCCTACTCATTTGCTGTTCTATGAATTGAGCTGCTAAACTGTGCTGCCCAGGTGGCAAGAGATTAAAGGCAGTCTCCAGACCATGGCTAGGAAGATTTGAGTCCTGCGCGTCAACATCGCAAGAGAAGCTGGGTCCTGCCAATAACCCCACAAGTGAGCTTGAAAGCAGAGCATTTCCAATTGAGCTTTCAAATGAATGCAGTCTGGGCTGATGCCTCATTGCAGTCTGGGAGACATGCTGAGCTCAAGGCATCTAGCTGAGTCACATTCTCATCCAGACAATTCCTGCCTTACAGAAAAGGTTAAACAATACACATAACTGAATTAGCTGAGTGTGGTGGTGACACACATCTGTAATCTCAGCCACTCAGGAGGCTGAGGTAGGAGGATCACAAGATTGGGGCCAGGCTGGACAACTTAGCAAGACCCTATCTGAAAATTAAAAGGTAGGGGGTGGAGCTGGGGAAGTAGCTCAAAGCTCCCTAAGTTCAATCCCCAACACTCCCCCAAACCCACTAAGTTTTAGAGAACTCGTTACATAGCAATAAAAAATAAATAAATAAACTTAACGTACTTTTTAAAGATTCTTTGGTCAATAGTTAGTCAAGATTCTTTAGACATGATGTAATCAAAACTAAAACTCTTGTCTACTTAGCAAAAAAGTAGTGTAACATACAAGGAAACACTGAAGTATTTTTTCCCATGCTCTCAGTGCAGACCACCTCTGGTCATCAAAATGTGTGTGGGAATTTCTCCCTCACACAACCATTTCTGTAGCACCAAATTTGGGGGGTGGGGAGGGGCACCATCCAAGTGTCCTCTAATTTAATTAGATCTGACACTATTCACCCAGAGATAGTACCCCACAGCTCGAGGGCTCAGTCCCAAAAGACAATCCTTACTTTAGGTGCCAATTATAAATAATAAATTGTCATGTATATCTCTGACCAATGGGCTGTCAACTGGGGTTCTCACAGCCCTTGCTTGGGCTCAGTGAATTTCCTAAGACAGCTCACAGAGTTTAGGTAAACAGTCAGATAAAAGAGATGTGCAGAGTGAGGCGTGCGGGAAGGGAACACCCCTGCTCAGGCATTCCTAGGAATTCAGGATCCAGAAGCTTGCCAAACCCAGAGCCCTGGGGTTTTTACCCAGGCTTCCTTATGGAATCATGATTGATTACATCTTTGGCTCCAAGCCATCAGTCAACATATTAGCATAAAGAAAGACACATCACTTTGGAGATTCCAAGGGTTTCAGAAGTTGTATGCTAGGAAATGGGGTGAAGACCATGATACTATGTATTTTTATAAATATCAACAAAAACTCATATATTAGAATGGAACACAGACATGAGCTTTTGCTTATGACCTCAGTGGTATAGTTTCCAGTGCCTCAGTGAGAACAACAGGAAAAGCTGCACACACTGAAAAAAGATTCTGTTTGAAGTTCCCAAGAGAAGCCAGCTTATTGAGTTGGATTTCTGCCATGGCTGGGAATTGGGCCTTCTCTCTCAGAGAGAAGGAAGAAGACAGAAGCTGGTAGATAGAGGTATTTGCCTCTCCTAACCCTCCCTCCCGCTCTTTGCCTCCACAGCCTGCATGATCATCCCGAGGCCCATTTTATGTAGCCCCTTGGAGTGGGTCCCAGGCAGAAGCAAGTCCGTGCAGTGGGGGCCATCTTGGCTGCACATACGCACATGGTCTCTCTGTCTGCACTGACTGCTTCTTGGAATAGCAGTTCCTGGTAAAGAAACGCAGCTCCTAAGCCCTCTGCCTGAGGCATTGTTCAGTATTGAAAGTAAATTCAAAATAAATGAGCAGAATCTAAAACATTTTTAAGGCACCGAGTGCAATGAAAAAACGCACCCTGTAAGTTTTATTATGTTGCGTTTTTATTATCAGTTCAGAATATTTCCTAATTTCCACTGTGATTTTTTTCTTTGAATCATGGGTTAATACACATGCAGTGCTTCAAAGGTACATGGTAGGCGCTGTATAAGTACAAGCTTTTATTAATGCAAAGCATAAAGATAAATGTACATTCTCTTTTATCTACATGCCCATAAACATACAGGATAACAAGTAAAATATAGCTTTTACAATATGTAAACTTTTATAGTATACATGACAAAGTAATAACACAGCTAGCATTTGTGGAGTATGCGAAACATTCTGTGCATGACAATGCTAAAGCATGTATACTGTGTTCTGCACTTTATAAATGAGAAGACTGGGGCACACTAATTTGTCCAGCTTATATAGTCAGTAAGTGGTGTAGACTAATTTTGAGCCTAGAAGGACTTACTGATGAGGAACTTTTGAATTCTGGCCCAGTTTATATCATGAAAAACATAGTCATTGCTTTTCCTTCTCAACCCCATTAAAACAAAATAAGAAATAAGTCCATAAGATATGAGAAAGCCAGCATTTGTATAATAACATGGTAGATTCTGAAACATATGAAGCTGTTGGTAACAGACTGATACGACATGCTAACAAAGCTGAGAACCTATAACCTGAGCACACTATAATGTGAGCTCTAAGGCAGTTAGGTTCTCCCCAAGAAATGCTGGACCCAGCAGCCCTGGAAGAAAAGGCAACTGAGGAGGAACCATTTTGTCCACCCATATACTTAGAGTGTCTCTGGCTTTGGTTTCCAAAACAGTGGTGTAAAGCATCAATTCTGAGCTAGGAGGCCCTGGGAAGCTCTGAAATGGCCCCTGGGCTGGAGAGGTAAGGTTGCAAGGATCCTAAGTTCCAAGATTCTGGGCTCTGCCTGCTGGCTGACTCACACTCCAGCACCAGAACCTCTAAAGCTTGGCCCTGCATTGTCTGCCATGGGAAGAGCAGGAAAGAATGAAAAAGAAAATGAAGAAAAAGAAAACAAAACAAAAGATAGGAAACAATGATAAGAAGAAGAAGTTAAAAGGGGAAAAGAAAAAGAAAACAGAAAAGGTAGGAAAAAAAACCCCAACTCCCCAAAAACTGATGAAAGAGAAATAATAATCTTTTTTTGAAAGATTAAGTAAAAACAATTCCTTTGTAATTTTGAATGAGTAGTTTCTTTCCAAGATCTCCACTCTTGGAGTCTAGCCAGTCATGATTTTCTCCCCCTTTGCTTAGGGGCCTGAGGATTTGTGACATGCCCTCCCTGCACCAGGACGCCTTCCGTCCATTCACCCCAGACTGTAGTAACTGTCCAAGCTGAGCGTGTCATTGCTTGTGTTGGTGGATGGGAAAAGCAGTCAGCTCTATGGTTTCTACTAGATGTAGGCCACAGGGTAGGGTTTCAAGCAGACTGTTGGACTTAATATTGACACTTGAGCTTACTCTTCTTAGGGTGTCTATGCCTAGCTTGTACTCCCTCTGTCTCAGCCTTCTGTAGTTGTCTCTCACCCAGTCACTTTGGGAGGGCAACATTGGAATTTTGGAAGCTGCTGGCCAGGTTCATATTTCCTCCTTCAGTCTGCTAGTCTTCTGGACTCACCTTCTCACCCTGGGCTTTGTTCTCTAGTCCAGGGTCAAGTTTATTGGTTAGCCTGTGCTTCTGCTTCTCTATACCAAGGGCAAGGAAAACAGAGCCAGCTTGGAATTAGTGGATGTTCTCAGCATATGTGGTCAAGGACAATTTTTTAAAAAAGATACAAGTTATTATTAGCTCAAGGTGAGATTTTTTCAAACCCAATTAACAAGTAGGTTTCATCCAAGGAGTGCAAAGATGGTTCAACATATGCAAATCCACAAATCTAATACATTATAGAAACAGATGCAAGGATGAAAATCACAGCACCACCTCAATATTTCAGAAAAAGCCTTTGATAAAATTTAACATTCATTTATAATAAAGCCCCTTGTGTTACAGCAATTTTAGATTTGCCAGAGGTGAAGAAACTGAGTAGCACTCAAAGAAATGGAGGACGTCTAGTTTTATCCTGCAAGCAGTCTCAGAGGAGCTGCACACTCCAAAGTCTGAGCCCCGAGCTAGTATAGCAAGTTACAGGTATACTATTTATCAGATAAAGCTGGGGTCTTCTGTGAGGAAGTGGAATTTTATAAATATGAGAAGCTGCTAATGAAAACAGGCTGGGTACAACTTGCACGGCTGGTACCTCTTGTGGTTTGCAAGCCTGTTTACAGAAGCCAAAGGAACAGCGCTGACTATGGACACATTTGGATTTGAAACATTTTGAACACAAAAGTTTTTCTACACCTGAAGAAAAATAAGTATAGAAGGATGTTACCTCAGTTTTATAAGACATTTATGACACACTTTCTGCCAATGTATACTAAATAGGGAAAACTTTCAGTCCGTCTTTGCCTTATTTCCCCCATTCCAAGCTCACTGAGGGGCTCTTTCTGAAATTCCTTTACCTTGCTTAACACCAGGCCAACCAAGAGAACATAGTCAACTTCCATTCCTTCCATGAAATCTCCTTTCCTGTCCCAGAAGAAAATCCTCAAGAGTGTAGGCACACTCACAAGGACTTTGTCACATGATGATACCTGTCTCTGGGGCTTATTCAGATTCAAAAGAAAATCATACACAAATTAAATTATGCCTCCTTAGGTCTACTCATTCTACTTAACAATCATTTATTGTTCCTCTAAAATTTGCCTACAGTCACCCTCCTCCCTTTCCTTATGAGGAAAGTTTTTAAGTTGCAACCATCTGGCTTTTTTTCTTTGTTTGTTTTTTGAGCCTCAGATTTAGTGAACATTGGCATATTTGTTGTGGTTTTTGTCCTACTGACCTGCAGACTGTCAGTTAATTTTCATGAATTTCTGGGAGAAAAAAAAAAGGGTTTCCCTTCTCCTCTATATAAACTTTTGAGGATGAGAACTCTTTTTTTCATTTGTTTATTCATTACTTCAGAAGAGTAACTATAGTTTGTTTTTGAATTTACATAGTGTTTCTTTAGGAAATAATAAGAAAAATACTAAGAAGAATTTCTCCTTTGATATTCATACAAACAATATTGCTAATAGCCCTAGTCTTTTCTTCCCATTAGAAAACAAACAAACAGACAAAAACAACAAACAAACAAACAAATCCAACCAAAATTGGAAAAGGATAGAATAATCTAAATGTCTTATGAGAAAATAAATATGCAACAATGTAATGAAGCAACATTTCACTATTAACAAGTATATTTTATAAAGCTATGCAAATCATCAAATTATATTGATTCTTTTAACTGAGTCCTAATATTTAGAAATACTGGAACACTTAGTTAATTGAAGACAATCTTTCTGACAGATGAATATGCATGTTTTACTAGTAGGTATTTACAACACATTCCGTAGTGCAGTTTACAATCATCTTGGGGAGAGGGTACACCATGTCCAAGAGCCTAACAACCTCAATGAATGTAAACATTATATGTCATAAACATAAGTTAAGATTAATATCAACAAGAATGAAAATGGAGAAGGGGGATTTAGAGGAGGAGAAAGGGAGGCAGGAGGGAAGAAGATTTTAAAAAGAGTATGCATTGTTAAAGTCTAGCTGTTGAGCCAGTTTTCTTATGATCTAAAGGATGGCCTTTGTCCTTACTGGTCAGTCTCCGTGGCACCCACTCCTATGTCCAGACTGAAACTTTAATCTCAGCTCTTCCTTGTGTTTGCTGGATTCTATCCCTCCTCAGTTCGTTCCCTCCAGTTCATCCCCAGGTGGGAGTGGAGGCAGTAGGGGAAGGCACTTTCAATTATTCTGATCCTTTGGAGTAAAGTGTTTATGAAAGAAAAGAAAGCGTTTGCAAAATTTAACTTTCTCTCCTGGTGCAGGATGTTCTTTGATTCTGCCCTCAGAGTATTAATTTTTCCAAGGCAGAGTCTGCGGCTTCTTCCTCATCTTACAAAAGATTTCTTTTGGGATGGGGGTGGGGTGGGGAAGTGGCCCTGGTATGAAGAGAAAAGCTACTTTGTTAAAAATGCACATATTTGATTCTTCTGAATGTTACAACTATTAGTTACCCGTACCTTTTTCTGTTTTGTTTTCTATAATCAAAATGTCAATAAATAACAACTATAGTGATAAAATCTGAAAAAAACACAATGGCATGTTAAAGGGCTTTTTATGTGTTTAAGAGTATTACAGAAAAAGTTATTTGATGATACTCATTAAAACATGGGAAGACTGTGTTCCAGACCATCACTGTATGCTGGGTGATGGGACTTTGCGGGGGGAGTGGGGGAAACAGAGACAAAGACAGAGACAAAGAGAGACAGAGAGAGCTAGAGACAGACAGATAGACAGACAGACATGGTGGAGGGGCTGTCAACTGAGGGATTTAGGTTCTAGCACTCAAACCACAGTAATGAGAGACTACACTGGACACTGATGGTGGGATATTCTTGCTAAATGACTCAGCTGGCTTGCTAAAACTAGATTTTACAAGGAAATACACAAATGGGCCTAGGAGAAGGGGCAGGTGTCTGACTACAGTTGGGTAAAGCAGAGACGCTTTGTCAAATGTTATTACCTGTGATGTCACTAACCATTGGGGAGTTCTTCTGCATTGTTTTAGGTTTCAATCCTTCTTGTATCAGCCAATTTTTCTTATCACTATCACCTCTCTTAGAAGTACAAGCTTCACTGTCATCACTATGGTCAAAATTTTTGTTTTTGCCTTGTATCTGAGTTTCAGCACAAATTGTGTAAGCATGTCCCAATATCTTAGATTCAAAATCTAAATAACTGAGGAGTCATAATTTTTAAACTCTAATTTTTAGCATTCACAAAGCTAGAAATCAAAATATCCTTTCCAATTGGTGGGAAGTCTGTTCATAAAACATTCAAGAAAATTAAAAAGAAGCTGAAAGAAAGTGAGCCTACCAATTCATGATGACTTACCTCTTGCATATGCATTACTTTTAATTTATTTTAAATTAGTTAGCTTTTCATTAGGCATATGCTCCTGTATTATGCATAACCTGCCCAATTAATTTTGGACACTGTGCTTTCCTAATCTTTTCTTTTACTTTTAAGTAAAAAATAAAAAACCTCCAATATTTAAAATTTACAATTTTTAAAAAATACTAAGACTTTTCTTCCAGACCACCTGTCTTTGCTTGGATTTCCATCTCCCTTTTAGTGATAGTTTTTAAAAAATTAACTATTTCAAGCAGGGCGTGGTGGCTCACACCTGTAATCCCAGCACTTGGGAGGCTGAGACAGGCGGATCATTGGGAGTTCGAGACCAGCCTGAGCTACAAAGTGAGCTCAAGGCCAACCTGAATGGCATAGTGAGACCCTGTCTCAAAAACACCAGGGCCAGGGATCTAGCTCAGTGGCCTAAGCACCTGCCTGGCAAGTGCAAGGTTGTGAGTTCAATCCCCAGTGCCGCAAAAAAAAAAAAAAAAAAAAAAAAAAGATTAACTGTTTCTCCTACACTCATGTCTTGAAAAGAGTTTTGAAAATGTTTGGGGATGAGATTTCCCCAGTGTGTCCCCATTGATATCTTTATTGTGGTATGTGGAGTGTTCTGTGCACTGTAGAATATGGTGTTTAATAGTGTCTTTGCTACTTTTCTCATTACTGGGACAAAATACTTGACACTCACAAAATAAAGGAGGAAAGGTTTATGTGGCCCACAGTGTGTAGAGGTTTCAGTCCGTAGTCATTTGGCTCCAAGGCAGGGTGGCATGGGAGAGGTGCACGGCCAAGGAGGAACCAGTAATAGGATGGATTCGAGCGAGGATCGTGGGACAGGGAAGGGAGATAGAACCTTCCAGGATTAACCCACTGATGTGTATCATGCCTCCTCATGGTCCAGTCAGCTTCCCCAAAGCCCCACCTATGAGTGTCTGAGGCTTTGGGGGACATCTAGATATAAACCATAACAAACAACTCCTTGTCTTGGCCTCCACCCATCTTGATGTCATAAACAACATAGTACTAAATGTGACAACCAAACATGTCTCCAGTTGTGGCCAAATGTCTCCAGCAGATGAGGGTGGGTTGAGAACCACAGGGTGAGGATGGGTTTTAGCCTTGTCATTTTCAACTCATCATTTCCAAGCATGCTGTGTAAGTGAGTTATTCTTTTAAACCTCAAAGTGAAGAGGCCTTTTACAGTGGGATTTTCTTTTCCTTAAGGAACGTAGATGAGAGCCCAGGGAATGGCATCCTTGGCCAATGGCCCTCCATCCTGGCTATTTTCTCTCTGCCAGTGCTAGCAGGAAGCAATTTGGAAAGAGCATGGGTCTGCTACTTCATGCTGCCAGTCTCAAAAGGTCAGGCATGAAGCCCCTGCCCCACTTCCACCCTATCCTAACTTTCCCTGCTCTTCAGAAAAGACGTGGGTGTGTAGACACCAGCCAAACCTAATGCCGCACTCTACCTTCCTCCTCTTTCAGTGTTGGTCCCCTTCTCTTATGACTCAATCACATCTTCTGTTGCTCAGTTGGCTGGGAAATGTTTTTAAAGGCACTTGGGTCTTCCTAAACTCAGGTTCCTCTACTGAGCTTGGGAGTGTTCGTACAAACCTTGAGGACCAAACTTTTCTGTAACGAGCCAGATACTGACTCTGCGAGGTTGCACAGGCACGCGCCATTTAGGCAAATAGCCTTCCTTGTTAGTGCTCTGCCCCAGAGCACACCACCCCGGTGCCTTGGGCCTTTAGAAGCTTCACTGCAGTTACTTGACTAGGTATTTGCTGGGTCCTGCATCCTTGTCCTAAGAGACTGTCTTCTCTTCCAGGTGAGCATGGCACAGGTGGGGTTCAGGCATGCTACACCACAGTATGGCACTTGGGTATCAGAGCCAACAGCAGAGGCAAGACCTTCTCCCGTCCTTCCACCTCTAGAACAAGTATTGAAAGAACTCTCTGACCATCACTGAGGACAAGTCAAAAGACCCTCAGGAAGATGCCCTCCCCATACATAGAGGAAGGGGTGTCTGAGCAGGCCTTGTTGGATCCCCCCAGTTCACTACCGTTAGAGTATATTCCCCTCATCCAGCCCTGCTTCCCTACAATTGTCTCTTTCTTCATCAAAGTAAGCATGACATAGTTTGATTATTTGGGTTTTTATTCTGTGTCACATAACACTTGTCAAATAAATTTTTAATAATATTTTTCATCCACATCTGTCTGTTCCTCTAGGAATCTCAGGTATAAACCTAGTGATGAGAAGAAAACTCTGCACTATGTCAAGACCTCACATCCACTTTTTGTGTCCTAGAAAAACACTTTTAACAAATGTATCTGGCCTATAGTGAAAGAATGTGACTACAGAATTATATTCATGGATTGTGATGAACACATCGTTTCACTTCCCCTGATCCTGGGGTGGTGGTTAATCATTTCTACCATGGATGAAGAAGTAGATCAGCCTCAAATTTTCTCTGCTCATTCTTGCTAAGAGTCCCACAGTCATTTTTATTTGCACAGCCTAAGTTCACTGATTAGAAGATCCAATACTGACAACAATCATATATTGGAACTCTTTTCAACCAAACTGTCCTCTTGGACAGGTACCTTCCAGAAGAAAGCTTGCTCAAGGAGGGGAAGGAGCGATCCTTCTGCTCTGACTTGTCTTCCTGCTCCCTCAGCCAAATGACTGGGGACCCTCAGAACCTGGTCTGGGTCAAAATGGGGGAAAAAGAGGAGAGGGATGGGGAGATGACAAGTCTTACTTGCTGGATGAATTTGTCCTTGTTGGGACCAATGTGTGTTATGGTCATTTCATCCATCAGTGGATACCCAGCCTTGAAACATCAGGTGTGAAACCCCTGCCCCACCTCAACCCCTTCCTAACTTCCCCAGTAGTGAAAGCTGACTCTTTCCCACTTTTTTGGAGCTCCTCCAAGGTTCCCTACTTTTCTCATTGCCTCTTGACCTGCACAGGTAAATTTTAGTTCTAGATCATCCCTGATGATGCTCGTCTCAGTCCACGGCCACTGGCAGTTTCTTATGGTTAATACATTGTGTCAACTTGAGAAGTTTAGAGGTTTAACTGAGAGACTCAGCAGGGAGCCAGGGTTCTTACTTCATAAATATCCTCATCCTGTGCAAAGGAGGGCAAGGACATTTTGTGAGTGTCACACCCACCCTGAAGGTGGGGGTAGCCTGTGTACAATTTTAGGGTAGAGAAGAGACTTGCATTTTTTGCTTTTTTTTGCTCTGGCTGCTGCCTTGAAGTGTTGCCCCAGTGCCATGCCACTCTGCCTTGGATCCAGCTGATTATGGACTGAAGTCTCCAGAAACTGTAAGCTAAATAAACCTTTTCTTCCCTAATTTTGTGTGTCAGGTGTTTGTCTCAGCAACGAAGAAAAGCAACCAAAACAGAATTTGGTACCAAGAGTGGGGTCGTTGCTGTGACTGTACCTGACCATGTGGTTCAAGAGCCTTTGGGAATGGCTTGTGGGAAGAGTTTGGAAAAACTCGGAGATGTCGCCTGAAAGAGAAGCCCTGGAACAGCTTAGGCTGTTCTATAGGGGAGATTCTGGTCAGAGCTCAGGAGACCAGGAGGCTAATACAGAGCCTGCCAGTAAAGACCAGGCTCAGGAGGTTTCTGCTGGGAAGAAGGACTGTATTGGATGTTGGACTCTAGTTGATGTGTGTTATGGCTTGGCAGAAAGTTTGTCTGCATTTTGCTCATGTCCAGAGACTTTGCCTGACACTGAGATTAAGGATGGTGGACTGATCAATCTGGCAAAAGAAATATCAAGGCAGTCAAATGTTGAGGCCGTGGCATGGCTATTGTTGGGGGCTTTTAGCCAGATTTATATCACAAATCAAGAGCACAGAGCCCAGCAGGGTGATTTGAAATGTGAGTTTGGCCAGAAAGGATGCTCCAATAAAGCTATGGACTGTAAAGATAAAAGTTGAGAGCTTGATTGCTAAGAAATAGAGAAATAAAAAAGATGGCCTGAAGGCAGTGCAAAAAGCAGTAAGTCTTGAACCTTTGCAGCTTCCAAACTGCAAAGGTGAAAGACTTTGCTCTGAGGAGAAAGCCTCAGAGCACCAGGTTCCAGAATGGCAGCGGCATACAGAATCTGTTCCTCAGAATCAGGCCAGAGTGCCCAGCGATCTAGACACTCAACCCCTATAGCCAAGAGAGAGAGAAGCCTGGCTACTGCTCCAACTAGCTGCAGACCTTGGCATCATCCACATGGTACTGGTTTTAGGTGCATGCAGAATGCACCAGCTCAGAGGTTAAGAAGGCTTCCACCCCGATTTCAGAAGGCCTGGGAGGCCAGGCAATGTGCCCCTGAGAGGGCAGTGTGTGAAGCTATGAGTGTGAAGCCAAAGGTGCAATGGAGACCTCAGAAGTTTGGAAAAATCAGGAATGTGGATCATCGGAGGAAACCTGCAATGGGAGTGCAGAGCCAGCACAAGAGAGATGCCATGGGGTCGGTGACCACTAGAAGGGCCATAGGGGTGGAACCATATAAGCCGCTTGGAGCTCACAATTTGCCACAGATTGCTTCAGATGCTGGGCAAGCAACTATAAGACTTAACATTTACCCTGCTGGATTTTGGGCTTGCTTTTGTGGCAATGCTTTGTACCCTCCTGTTTGTAACTTTTGGAATGAAAATGTTTTGTCTTATGCCTCGCATGTTGGAAGTGTTTAACTTTGTTTTCATTTGCACAGCTGCATGCAGTTAAGAGTTTGCCTTACATTTCAGAGACTTGAGACAGACCCTTCAGCAATGCTGAAACTGTTTCAATGCTGAAACTGCTAGGACTTAGACAACTCTTGCAGATAGACTAAATGCCTTTTGCATTTAGGGATGTACATGAGTCTTTGGGGCACCAAGGACAAAATATTATGTTTCTAGTGTAATATAATGTTAATAGACTTACTGCTGGTTCTTAAGGATTGTTAAAGTTGTGTTATAATATTCAAGTTGCAAAATGGTAAGGATTAGCATGTCTTAGTATCTGGAGGATGATTTAAAGAAATATGTCTTGTTGCCAAGTTGACAAGCTGTGGATTCTTATGGTTAATACATTGTGTCAACTTGAGAAGTTTAGAAGTTTAACTGAGAGACTCAGCAGGGAGCCAGGATTCTTACTTTGTAAATATCCTCATCCTGTGCAAAGGAGGGCAAGGACATTTCCTGAGTGTTACACACACCCTGAAGGTGGGGGTAGCCTGTGTACAATTTTAGGGTAGAGAAGAGACTTGCATTTTTTGATTTTTTGCTCTGGCTGCTGCCTTGAAGTGTTGCCCCAGTGCCATGCCACTCTGCCTTGGATCCAGCTGATTATGGACTGAAGTCTCCAGAAACTGTAAGCTAAATAAACCTTTTCTTCCCTAATTTTGGGTGTCAGATGTTTGTCTCAGCAACGAAGAAAAATAACCAAAACACAGTTCAAGTCCAGATTCTCACCACTGAAGTTTACTTGCTTTGTCTGCTAAGCAAAGACCAAGACCCTCCTTCGAGATTCATATTTGATCAAGGCCAAACACTCAGGGCTTTTTGATGTACGAATCACAATGGTAGGAAGATGCAAGGCAGCAGCATGTTCTCAACCCAACATCAGGGTGGTTGGCTGTTCTCTGGCACTCTGGACTTCCGGACCAGGAGTAGAATGACACTCATGATCTACATTCATGGAGTGTGAGTCAGCCACCCAGCAGCCCTTTGCATCTCCTGGAGGAGTGGGCCCCTCGAAGCTCCACTCAAAAGGTTTGGTGTGAGAAGAAAGCAGCATTCCTTCCAGGCAGGGAGTGGAGCCGACTCACATTCATTCTTTTTAAAGTATTTATTGAGCATCTACTGTTAGACACTCACCGTTCCAGGTGCTGA
>RJWT010036245.1:0-13298 GCA_004365215.1 Cuniculus paca | reverse complement strand
ACTCTGGCTTTTCTAGGGAATTTTATAGGGTAAAACCACGAGGTGAGGTGGGTCCAAGATAGAGGAAACCTGGGAACTTGCAAGGCAAACGGGTATCAGGTGAGACACAACCATGGTCAATCAATAAGATTAATTGTTCAAGTAAAATTGACCAAATTAGGGACATATATATTTAAGATTCTTATCTCTTCCTCTTGAAATTTTTCCCTAACCAGTATGTCGTCTTTATCTTTTTTGATCATTCTTGGTTTGAAGTTCACATTGTCTGCAAACAGAATAGCTATCCTTGCTTTTTTGGGGGTTCCAGTTGCATGAAGTATTGTTTTCCATCCTTTGAATTTCAGTCTATGAATATCCTTTTGAGTAAGATGGGTTTCTTGTATACAGCGTATGGTTGGATGTTGTTTCTTGATCCATTCTGCCAGTCTGTTTCTTTTATTTGGTGAATTGAGGCAATTTACATTAATGGTTATAACTTGGCTTATTTTTGCCATGTTATCTTTCTGCTGTTGGTTCTTTATGTTTTCCCTCTAATTCATTGCCCTGCTTGGTGGTTTTTTTCTGTTGGTATTCTTGAAGTCATAGTTATTTTTATGTCTATCTAGAATATCTTTCAGTATTCTTGAAGGGTTGGTTTTGTGGTCATGAAGTTCTTCAGCTGTTCTTTGTCATGGAAGTGCATTATTTCTCCACCAATTTTGAAGGATAGTTTTGCAGAGTACATCATTCTGGGTTGGAAGTCATTTTCCTTTAGGATTTGAAATACATCACTCCATGCTTTTCTTGACTTGACTGTTTGTGTTGAGAAGTCTGCTGTGATTCTGATGGGCTTTCCTTTGTAGGTGAGTTGTTTCTTTTCTCTAACAGCTTGTAATATTCTGTTCTTATGTTGAATTGCTGGGTTGTTTATTTATAAGTCTGAATTCAGTGTTACCACTTTGATAATTGCTCATTCTTCATGTGTGTACCATATGCACATGTTAACCTTCCGATGCTTTTCTTCCTAGCATGTCTTTTGTTACAGGGGTTTCTCTAGCTAAGAACTATGAGTGAACAAAAATTGTTGGCCTCTCTACACTTACAGTTTCTGAGAGAATATATATTAAATGACATTATTTCTACATATTATTTTCCTTATGTGTCAAAGTTGCTATCAAAACCATCTGAGATTGACATGTTCCTTACAAGAAGGTTTATGGTAATGTAACTTTTTGTAGATTTTTTATGTGTATAAATCAGTTCTGCCTTTTTTCATCTTCTGATTAATTGATATTCAGCAAATGAATTCATATCATCTTGGTGGTCAACTTCATTTATACACGTTTTTATAGCACTCATTCTTACAAATTTGTAGGTACTTCAGCAGTAGAATCTTCTTCCTTTGTGGTGTTGCTGATTAGTTTTCTTATTTAGACATTTTATAAGTTTATTGGTTTTAATACTGTTAACAAAAGATTCACTTTGCCTGAGTATTGTGGTGCATACCTGTATTCTCAGAATTCTTGGAGATGAAACACAAAAATATGAAATTTCATTTTAACTGGGGCAAATTAAGGAGACCTGTCTCAAAATAAAAATAGAAACATTAACTGATGATATAGCTGAGTTTATAGGCCTTGGATTCAAACAACAATACAGAAAAAAAAGAGTTCACTTTTGACTTTGATTTTTTTCTAATGATCCATTTCCATATCACTGGCTTCTGCCTTATAATGATACTTTTCTATCTGACATTTTGAATTTAAATTTGTTCACTTCTGTCGTAAAACCTTAGCTCATTGATTTTAAACATTTCTTTTTACAAACAAAGGTCCTCAAAAGTGTTCATTTATATTTTAAACACAATTTTACTGCATCTTACAAATTTTGATATACTAAATATTCATTATATTCACCTCATAATATTTTCTAATTTTCTTTTTGATACATATATGTCGATCAGTTTCTATGCAGAAGTGAGTCATTTACATGCAGTATGATTCTCATACACATGGAAGACCCAAAATATTCAAACACAAGATTTTAGATATTATAAATTAAACAAAGTCTGGGGATCAAATATTAATACACAAAATCTATCACATTCCTGTACACCAAAAATGAACCCAATGAAAAAGAAGTCAAGAAAACAACTTCACTCACAATACCTTAAAAAATACATATGATGCTACCTAAGGAGGTTGAAGAACATCTATGATGGAAATCGTAGGTCTCTGAAGAAAGAAATTGAAGAGAACTTTAAACAATGGAAAGACTTCCCTTGTTCTTAGATTGGGAATTGTAGTATTGTTAAAATGAGTGTCTTCATCACTTTCTTATCACTTGGACAAAATAGCCAACACTCACAACTTAAAGAAAGTGAAGTTTATTTTGTCTCATGTTTTAGTCGATAGCTGGTTGGCTCCAAAGCAGGGTGGCATGTAGAATATATAGCAATGCTAGAAGCATCACTGTGTTGGATTTCTAGCTATAGTATAAAGCCAGAGTAACAAAAACAACGTGGTACTGACTCAAAAGCAGAAATGTAGGCTAATCATATGTAAAACACAGAAGCAATCTCAAACACCCACAACTATCGATTTTTGACAAAGGGAGCAAATATATTGGAGAAAGAATAATCTCTGTAAGAAAAGTGCTAGGAAGACTGGAGAGCCACATGTATAAAACTAATTAGATCTCTTTCATCCTATATTACAGTCAAATAAAAGTGGATCTGCTTATTTGCAACTTAAATTTTTACTTACTCTTCTTGGAAAGCAACTGCTTATGTTGTAGGGGCACATTTTATATGAAATAAAATCACTTTCAAGATTTGTTTAACTCAAATGTTGTTTCCCTCAACTATGTTATCCTAATTTCTTTGTACTAAAGGTAGTCATTATCCAAGCAAATTTTTATGCTGAAGGTAGGGCTTACAATATAAATTCCTTTACCTTTATATTCATATTTTTATAACAAAACACTAAAACTTATTCATATTTTTATAACAAAACACTATAAACTTATTGGCTCAAAACAATGGATATTTTTTAGTTTAAGGCCAGAAGTCTGAAATCAAAGTGTTAGTAAGACCATGCTCCCTGGTACAGTCTGAGTAACATTCTTCTTTCCTGTTAATATCTTCTAGTAGTGACTGGAAAATCTTGCCTCTCGTTGTTTTATGGTCACTTTACTCCAGTTCTTTTTCTGTCTTCATGTGGCATTTGAGCCGTGTGTCTCTGTGATCTTCTGTTATGAAGACAATAATGATGAAATCGAGACCCACTCTAATCAAATATGACCTCATCTTACCATTATTACACCAACAAAGACCTTATTTCTAAATAAGGTCATATTTATAAGTACTAGGTATTACAAATTCAACCTATCTTTTTGGTAAATATAATTCAATCCATAACAGTTTGAAATGAATGCTTAATATTGGGGATTAGATAATTAGATGGATTAATTATTTGGGCAAGATAAAATATGATTAAATTTTTATTTTAAAATTGTTCAAAATGAATTCTTAATATTGGGGATTAGATAATTAGATGAATTAATTATTTGGACAGGATAAAATATGATTAAAATTTTTGTCAAAATACCACTTCATACTACAATCCAAACTGTGTTCCATTGTATTTTAATACAGACATATGATAATAATATGACATATATCAGGACACTCTAGACTCAAACAAGGACATTCATTTTAATATTTTGGTTGATTATATTCATTTACCATCTCAACTTGTTTATCAGAATCAGAGTTATTCCTTTAGGTCTCTGTTCAAAGAGACACTTGTGATAGTTGCTTCCTGGATCTTTAAACCCGCTTATTTCACTTTTCTTCAAAAGTCTTACACTTTCTTCTCTTCAGGACTTTAAATGAAAATATTTTGCTCTGCTAAAAGTTTGCATTGATGTGTGATGAAATGGGAAATACTTTTAGGAGTTTGGTAAAACCAAAGGCTTCTGTCAGGATTATTTTTCTCCAATTCTCAAACAATAAGTATAGAAGTAAAAGAGAAGTTACTAAAAATGCTCTTTTAAAGTAATAGGGAGCATCTTATTTTCTGCAAGAAAATCAATTGTCTTTTTGTGTATCATCCCTTGGCATGTGTACCTCTTGAATATTTTCCAAATTTCATTTTCTTGGTAATAGTTATAGAAGAACTCTTACTAAAGTATTTACAGATATGTCATCAAAATAGTAACAGTTTACATGATGTGTCCAGGATTTTTGGTAAGGTTCATTTTTTAATGTCACATATCAACATTTCTTAAACATATAATGCAAATTTCAGTAATTAAATACCATTTAGTTTTCTTATTCTGCAGCATTCCTCCTTGTGAAGATCATCAACATATAATGAAGTGTAACATATCTGAACTTTTATTGAGGTAATAAAAGAGTTTTATTTTAGTGGAGTAAGAAAAAACATCTGTGTAGATTTATTCATGTCTTAATATGGTCATTACTAGGCAATATCTGATCAGGAAACTTTAGAAAGGGAACAACACTGTCATTCATTATTTGATTAACCTATTGGAGGATGTTATGGTTTGTGTCTAGGTGGCCCCCCAAGCTTCATGCAGGCTTGGAGGTGGCTGAATCTAGCACTTGTGATTGGTTTGTTGTCTAGCTCTGGGATTAAGGGTGTGAGTGCTGCACCTGCCCAGGGGTAGAGCCGTCATACAATGTAAGGTAGGGAAGGAAGCATGATGCCCTCTTTTTTGTGCTGTTTGCTCTTGCCACTTGCAGCTGCCCTGAACAGCTGCCCCTCATCCATGCCACCCTGCCTTGGAACCAGCTGAATATGGACTGAAACTTCCATACCTATATGAAGAGAACCTTTCCTCCCTTCCATTTGGGAGTCAAGTGTTTTGTCTCAACAACAAGAGAAAAGTAACCCCAACAGGTGATAATTTTTTTCATTCACAAAGCTTACACAGTTTTTAATAAATTACATGTATCACAGCTACAAATTTGAGTGTCTATACTTAAGAACAGTATTACTTATGACAGTAAGATATGCAGACGTAGAAGACTTTTATTTGCTTAAAAAGGACATGATGATACTGTTCAACCATTTTTTTGTGATAAAAATATTTAGAATTCTTTTTCTAGTTTTTTTGGGATCTAAAGAACTTTTTATGTAAAGAACAGATTGAAGATCCCTGCTTTAAAAATGTCCATAAAAATCCATCATTTTGAAAAACGACTGGATAATTCAAAAAGTAAAATGAGAATACTATTACAACTTAATGTAACTTGATGTATTTCTAATGTCTAAAAGAAGCATAGAATCCACTGCCCTAGTTCTATAGAACGGTTTTAATAATATGTAGGAGAAAATAAAATTAATTTCTACATGCTACATCCCTGATATTCAGTGAAAAGATTAGAAAGATCCATTGCAAAGATCTTGACACTCCTGATGCATGCAATTTGGGTATCACTGGGCAGAAGTTAGAAGAATTATTGCTCAGGTAGTGGGAGGAAATGTGGGAACATGTCATCTAATGCCAGATTGGGAAGGAACTGTTGCATCTGCAGAAAAGGTGAAGACAATTCTACTATCTGTATTTTTGAAAAGCACTGAAGGCAAGAGGCAGAATTGAAATAAGATTGTATCATGGTAATCTCAAAAAGGTTCCTCCATCATGAACTTCTGTCCATGAAACAACTGTGATGAATTATAAAGTAAAAACAAAAAGCCAAAGGACACAAAAATTTTTATACATTATGTAGAAAATTTAATGACTGTTATAGTCAGGGTTTACATGAGAACATATTCAATATAAGACACCTAATTTATAGAATTCAACTAAAGAGTCAAATGCAAGAGTGTGGGGGATCTGTCTATGCACTAGAAACCCAAAGAATTCAGCTGAGGGAATGAATCCTATGACAATGTACTACATGAGTCCAGCTGAAGACCTAGAGCCCATGGCAATGTCCTCTACAAGTCAAACTGGAGGCCTAGAGCTCATGACAATGTCTCATGCAAATCTGTATCAAGGATCTGCACAGGCAAGACCCAAAGGCCAGTGGTGAAAACTAGAAAGTCTGTGCCAGCAGGATGAAGGATTTGTGCCTGAAGGCTGAGAGATCTGCACTGGAGTCAGGAAGCAATGCTCAAGGTAATGATCAGAGCTCCCCTGAAAAAAACTGAAGGTATCCTCAGTGATATCAAGGACCTGAGCTCCTTTGATAGTGACAACAGCTGAGTTCATATCAGGAAAGTCAGTGTGACAAGTCTCTACAGGATAATTAACAGCACACCATCTTCCCCTCCAGTTCTCTTTTTATACTGTTGGCAATAATCTTCAGATGAGTCTTCCATACCCATAACCATACTGATTCAGTTCCACTGGGTGTTATTAGCTGACCATTAGTTATTCCACTACAGGGACTTACTATCATAAGGAGATCTCAAACTTTAAAGTAGGAGGTAGAGAAGATTTTGAGTAGTTTGTTTTTTTGTTTTGTTTTCTGATGAGCTGTAGGAGGTGACAAAGGTGAAAATATCCTGGAGGGGACCATCCTAACCGTAAAGGTTGATGTCAGGATCATGCACCGCACTACAAACATACATACTTCAAATCATTTTATGTTACTAGAAAAGGGTTCATAATAGAGCTATATGATTGGTGTTCATATTAACAGTCAGAATGAAGGAGCACTTTCTCAAAAGGTATGGAGGCATAAAAATTCTTTAAATATTCACTCATTCAGCAGAGATATACAAAGTGTATTAGTTACCTTTCTCATAAAACAACACCCTACACCTGCAAATTAAAGGAAGAAGAGTTTATTTTGGCTCACTGTTTTTAAAGGTTTTTGTTCATAGTACGCTGTCTCTATGGGAAGGTGGCATTGCTGAGGAGAATTGCTTATGGAATTGCAGTGGGCAGTGGAGCAGGATCAAGGGAATAAGGAGGGAAGATATTCTCTTCCAGGCCACATGCCTGGTGACCCAAATGTTCTACTAAGCTCTACCTCTCAACCTCACATGTAGCTATAAACTCATCAGGAAACTAATCCACTGATAAGTGTCAAGCCTCCGTGATTCAATCACCTTCCAAAAGCTCTACCTATGAATGTGTGAGGCTTTGGGAGGACATCTAGATATAAACCATGGCAATAGGTGTGTTCTATGTGCTGTCAGGCATGCTGCCAGTCACTGCCAGGATACATGTGTGTGCATACTGCTAATTTTTGTAAATCCTAGAAAACGTTGAGGTTTTATTTTTAAGATCAACAATCTTGACATAAATATAGATTAGTGTGAAGCCTAACAAATAGACGAAATAAAATAGTAAGTGAAACATAATTGCATAACTCCTATATTTAAGTAATTTATATCATGCATACAACTTCCCTGCCATCTTTCCCAAAGGCAATTAGTAGAGCTAGAGACAGTCCTGCAAGGAAACTTGGTCCTCTCTACCCTGGTGAAACATGGGTCCTCCATAAGAAGATAATTTCAGACATCTCCAGTGATGACCCTCTTCTGGTGCTTGATGCTTTCCTCCTTAAGAACGTTCTGCCTTGTGGAATTTCAAATATTCAATAGTTACTAGGTAGATTACATACATGTGAATGAAGCCTTTTGGAAAATTTCTACAATATTTTTCCACTAAATAGAAAAAATTAAACAAGATTTTCTGTCCTATTTGTTGCCAGAAGATTTCATTGCTAGTTTCTGTGGGCCTTAACTTTCATGTTGATAGCCGTACTATTCTGTATGTCTGAATCACCTTGTGAATCTCTTCATTCTTCATTTCTATTAATTTTTTTCAAAGTATCCTCTTATTCAGATTACTATAATGGTTTTCTTAGTTTCTTTGTTTTCCCTGGCACACAATACTCAACACCTGCAATTGGAGAGTTTTACTTTGGTTCATGTTTACAGACTATGGGCAGCTGGCTCCAGGGCAGAAGTGGCCTGGTGGAAGGGTCTGGTAGAAGAAAGCTGCTCATGTCATGGCTGGCCAGGAAGGAGAGAAAAAAAAGAGAAGCCAGAGAGAGAGAGAGATGTGCCCTTTTAGTCAAAGTTTCCCAGTGATCTGCCTCTTCCAACCAGGTCTCATCTCTTAAGGGTGAGTCAACTGTAGTGTCCCCAACTGATAGGCTTTAGACCAAGCAAGGAGCACTGAGGCACTGAGAAGTGGACTGAGATGTAGGTCCTCCTAGCAGGCCCCACACACCTGAGCTGCTGCTCTCTGTATGGATCAGAAACAACCAACAAATTGGATCTCTTTTATACAGAACCACAAGATCATGAGAACTATAAAAACGTTCAGTGAATCTACCAAGCTTTAGAACTGTTTACTATGTAGTATTAGGTCATAGGAAAATTATCCATTTTTATTTTTTGCGAAATACACATTGACCAAAGACATTGGTAATCATCTAAACTAAACTATCTTTTTCATTCCTACCCACCAAACTTCTGTGCAGTATTTTCACTGTTCACTTACCTTTCTGTAAATATTATCCTGGGATATTTTGTGCCCCTGGGCTTATGGTTCTCAGCCTGTTGCCTAGTCCCCCACCACTGCTCCGCTCTCAGTCTGGTTTTCTCTTCACAACTGTTTCCTGATGGTCCTCCAACCTTGTCTCCATGTGACCATGGGAGAAAACACGTGAGACCAACACATCAGGTTACCCAGGCAGGTAGCACATTTCCATATTCTAAATTAGAACATAGTTTCCCAATTTCTATTTTAAAAATGTTTCTGAATGTTAACATTTGTCTTGGACAAATTTTCTCACTATCGTATGTGTTTTTAATAAAACAGGTCATTAAAATAGCAAGTATATTTTATCCCATTCCACTCAATTTATTTTTGTTTTAAATAGAAAACATAAATCATTTCTCTCTTGATTTGTACCTGATGCCAAAATTATTTGCACATTATGTCCATTTCTCAATGATAAAGGATGCATTGCTTATATATTCTTGTTATCATTTTTATGTATCTAATTTGACATTTTAACTCCATTTTAATTCCTGGAAGTTTTAATTCCATATTGCATTTAAAACACTCTCCTTGGTAATTGTTTTAGCTTTTTGTAGGAGTAATAGATGCTCTCTCACCCCTTATACTCTATTTCAGTTCTTAGCATCACTTTTATTAAGGTTGATTAAAATTAGGCACTCTAAGTCAAGTTTACCTATCAGTTTGTGGTCATGCACTACTGTGATTCTAGTACAGTTGCTTAATCTTTTTCTTGAATATCAGGAAATCAAAGGTTACAGAAAATTAAGTTTGTTCATCTGCTACGTGAAATTCTATAAATATCTGTGAAATGAATCAATTTATTAACACTTTAAGAATGGCTCCGAAGTTATCACTTTCCATAATACTTTTCCTCACAGCCCTAGAAGTTACTCTACATTTTCTCTAAATATTAGAGGACTTTATTAATCTCTATTTTATTATTGTATTTGTCATGTTACAAGTACATATATTTGTCTCATTTAAATAATACAGTAGAAGCTCTTTGGGAAAGGGACTCAAACATATTAGTTCTTGTGTTCTTCACGAAGTCTAGCACAAAGCTTTGCTAATATTAAATAAGTTCATGAAGTTCTGGCCCAAATAATATTATTCTTTATGTTAAATATTATATAATTGCTTCCAATAAACAGCTTCTGAATTATTGATATTACTTATTTGATTACATTTATAATTTATATGAAGTGCTTTTTTAAAGATACTTTATTGGTTCTCTTTCATTTTCTTTCCATTTTATATTATCTTCATTCATCAAAGTATATTAGCTATTTGAAATGAGTTATTTTTTCAGGTATATACATTTAACATGAAGCAATAGCCTTATTCATAAGGCCATTTAGAAATTAATAAAATCAATTTAACTTAAACATGTATCTTGCATTGATTATACTTCTCTAGTGCTAAATTCATATATAAGTACGTAAATACCAAATAATGACAGATGCTTCCTTCTATATTTTCTTTAATTATGTTAAATATAACATTCTATATTTTCTTCTTAGTTTTGTTTTTAGCATCAAGTTTTTTATGTGGCCTAAGAGTTTTTTCATTTTTACATGTTGGGTGCAGTTGCACACTCTGTTTTCTTCAGCTGCTGCTCATTAAATAAATATGCACTGGAGATTTCTTTCCTTTGTTCCAAATGGTGATATTTAATCATGGCTTTCTACCTACAAGGACCATATAATGGATATCCTTCTTGGAAATAATAATAAAGATTCTAAGGGTGCTTTATATTTTTATGAATACTATATCAAATTGATCTTTGAAAAATCCATTTTACCACATACAAATGAATAAATGTATCTCAGAATGCATTAATTAAGCAAATTATGTATTAAATATGCATTGAGCTAGAGTGGGTAATACTAGTATTCTTAAGCTTTTTTTATTCTTACAAAACACATAGTTATTACTTATTATTATTTTAAAACATAACCCACAGAGTCAATCTATTTTCTTTCTTTCTCTTTCTCTCTCTCTCTCTCTCTCTCTCTCTCTCTCTCTCTCCATCCATCTGGCTAGACAGCTATCTCACTGTTACCTATGACTGTCAAGATACTCCTCAGTATTGTAGAATTAGGTGATGGCAGAACTTGATAAAATACAAGAACTCAGTCTTATTTTTTCTTCCATGTTCATGATCCCAGATTTCCTCTCTGGATCTTGATTTATGATAGGAACTAGTGTCCAATAATTATAAGTTTGATTACTGATAATCATTTTTCTTTTTTCAATGAAAGCATATTAAAAGTTAGCTAATAATCTTAGCATATTGGACAGGTTGTTCTGTTAGACCAATGTATCCTTTGCAAAGAGTCCTTCTCTTTCTAGAATGGCATTTATCAGAATTCCAGACAAAAAGGTCTATCAAAATCCTCTCCTATAAATGACCTTTTGAATTAGCAAAAAATAAATAAAATAAAATAAATAAAAAAATAGAATTTGCACACCAGGTCTATTTATTCTGCTCTGTCTTACAATTGCAGCCATGGAGATAACTCTTCACCAAATTCTGAGAACTGAGCTACTGGATTGTTCACATAGTTACTGGGTAATATTTTTATTCTATATACTTGAAATAGAGGATCAAAATGAAGGAGCTCATCACCATGTTGTAAGTAAATATGAATTTTCATGAAATGCATGTGACATTTGGTTTCAGGTACACATCATAACTGGTGATGTGGTGGGTATATGACCAGCTGCTGTTACTGACGTTTTTTTTTTTTTCTGTACCAAGTACTTTTTTTTTCTGTCCCAAGTGGGTTGGTACAGACTTTTCTGAACAAGGACATCTCTCATGTGTTCCTGCATAGTCAGAGTAAAGAGAAAGAAAGGACAAGAAAGCTTACATGTGATTTTTCTAGCCTTCACATTTGTAGATCTATTTTCCTTCTGTTCTTGCTCTGTACACTTCATTATACCAGATCTCATCCACATGTATAACTTTTTGTTAAGCCATGTAAGTCATTTCAGAAAGAAAGCAAGTTAGAGAAGGGACTGCTAAGATAGTAACAGAGTTCTTTTCACATCTGCATTTTCAAATGTTTCATTTTAATTCCATGTGACTGGACACATTAGCATTTCAGAACATTAAAGAACTAAGCATATTGAAGATATATTTGATTATGTCCCATCATTAGGAAGTCAGATTTAAATTTTGTAGTGATTTCTAACAGTTTAATTGTTTTACTCCTTGCCTTTATCCATCCACCTCTTTTATCTTGTAATAATATTTATTTGTAATGAATAAAATTGCTTTAAGACACAAAATTTACCAAAGTTACTTTGATTCTATAGATACCTATGGGAAAATAACTCATTTGAATATTAATGAATTAATACCATACTTTGTACATTTTCTCAAGATAAGTATAGTAGAAATAGTATGATTGTATTAAGTCTCTCAATGTACAACTGAACCTTATCTCTGTCACTTTCTAATTGCATCATCTGGAAAATTACAATAGGAAAACTGTCAACTATCTTCTAAAATTGTTTGGAAGGCTAAATTAGACCATGATAAGACATTTCTCAGGGTATACCTCAAATGCATACCATCAAAAAATGCTCTTAAACATTTATAAATAAAAAGTCTTAAGTAACTTGTTACCTGAGGTTATCATAAATAATTTTTCAAGTTTGAATTTTATTTCCCAAAAGAGTTTTGCTAATATATGAAAGTATAGTTTGTTTGTCCATATTAACTATTGACTTTCCTAAATTCATTAGATTGGGTCAAAGTTTCTAGAGGTCTGGATAGTAGAGGCTGTTTTATGTTTAAATTTTTTTAAAAAAGAATTATAATATTGAGCAGACATAGATACAAGTCCTTGATTTATTTCTGATCTTATTGAGAAAGAGTTCAATATTTTACTGTTTAGTATGTTAGCGCTAGGTTTTTCATAGATGCTATAAGATTAAAGAAGCTCTCCTACTGGTGAAAATTTCCTTTCAAAAATGATATTGAATTTTGTCATTTGTCTTTAATATATCTATCAGGATGATCATCTACTTTTCTCATTTTATTCTGATTAATTTTGGGGTGTTAAAAGAGATTTCATTCTGTAGATAAAGTCGACTAAAATGTATTATTCTTTTCATAATATGCTGCAGCATTTTTGTAAAATTTCAAGATATAACCAGTGTACAAGTATGTTTGCTGATGGATATATGTTTGTTTCAAAGCTTTAAATGATAAATAATTATCTTTAATGTAGTCTCTTAGTTCTTTAGTTCCTTACACTTTCTCATATAATAGCCACTGATTGTATTTTTGGCTTGGAAATGGGCTGATTTCTGGGAGATGACTTAAGAACTTCCTTACAGAACTACAAAGAGAAAATTTTACTTTGGAAATTTTGGTGTATAAACCAGAAGATTAAATGCATTTCAAGTGTTAACAGAGGTCAAATTGTGGGCTTTGAGCAATGCCACCAGGTAATGTGGATCTTTAAGAGTGATGTTTGCTTTTTCCATTGAGATTATGGTTTCTGTGTTTCACATTTTTCATTAATAGTAGAAATTATTTCTTGTCATCTGCTGATATAAATAAATACATACATTTCATTTACAAATTTTAATTAGTTTGATTGCAAATCAAATAAAATATTGTTAACTACTTAATAAAAAAGTATTAGTTTTTACCAAATACATAAGATCACATCATGATGATAAAAAATTTCTTTGGACTCATTAATCAAAATTGAATATCTGTCAAAAATGCATTGAACTTATAATAAGGCACTGGAAAAGACCTCTAAAGGAATAAAGAATGAAAT
>RJWT010036244.1:0-13307 GCA_004365215.1 Cuniculus paca | reverse complement strand
TGATATCAGCTAAAGAAACAACTTCATGAAGCTATAAAAGAAATTAGAACAGAAATACTATCCCAGGTAAAAGAAGATATGAAAAACATAATAAAAGAATTAGTAAGCACCTCTAAGGAAGACACACCTAAAAAAATAGTGGAGCATAGGAAAATGAGGGCAACCATGAATGAAGAATATAAGAGAGATTTAGAATGCATGAAATAGATTTTAAGAGATATCCAAGAAAATAAAAACTCCATTGAAAGCTGGCAAAACCACTTGAAAGAAACTGAAGATAGACTTTCAGACCTTGAAGATAGGTTTGCAGCTTGTGATCACAAAAGGAAAGATCTCTTAAAAATAACAAGGTAACAGGAAGTAACAATTCAATGGCTGAAAGACAATTCAAAGAAATATAACTTAAGAATTAAAAATGTGAGTGAAAAAGCAGGGGTCAAGACAAATGACATCAGGAGGCTATTTACAGAAATAATTTTGGAGAACTTCCCAAGCATGGGAAAGGAAGTGACATTCAAATAAGTGAGGCATATAGAACTCAGGCTAGCCATAAAAAAACAAATCTACACCCAGACATATAATAATCAATATCCCAGAAATTCAAATCAAGAACAGAATATTAAAAGCTGGTAGAGAAATGACACAGATCACCTATAAAGGAATACTCACCAGACTCACAGCAGACTTCTCAACACAAACCATCAAGTCAAGAAGAGGCTGGAGTGAAGTATTGCAAGTCCTGAAAGAAAACAACTTCCAACCCAGACTGATGTACCCTGCAAAACTTTCTTTCAAAATTAATGGAGAAACAAGATACTTCCATGACAAAGAACAACTCAAGGAGTTCATGACCACCAAACCAACCCTACAAAGAATACTAAAGGACATTCTAGAGAGAGATAAAAAAAGGACTATGGTCTCAGGAACAATAGCAGAGCAGGACCATCAAGTGGCGGCAGTTGATTTAATGGAGAGGAAAAATAGGAAGCCAATGGTAGGAAAATAGCATGGCAGAGACTGTGCAGTAGAAGAGGGTCATAACTATTAATGTAGATGGCCTCAATGCACCAATAGAAAGAAATACAGGCAGAGTGTATCAGGAGACAGGATCCATCAATATGCTTTATACAAGAAACACATTTAACTAGAAAGAAAATTCATAGACTGAAAGTCAAAGGAGGGAGAACAATGCCCTATGTGACAGGGAGCCAGAAAAAAAAAAGTATGGGTAACTTACCCATCTACTGCAGAATGGATAAGAAAGACATGACATTTTATACAATGAAAACGTACTCAGCTATAATGGAAGATAACCTCAGTGCTCTTGTAGGTGGATAGAGGCAACTTGAAATCATGCTCATGGATGAAATGGTTTAGAGTCATATGGTTGAATTTTGTGTTGTCTCCCTAGTATAACAAAGTAAAGGAGTTAGTGGGATCCAAAATGCACACTGCATACTGGGAATGTTAAATGGGAGGATTTATCTAAAAAGGGAAGGAAGTGACTACTGCTAATCTATTATCATGATTTGAAACTCATATTGTCTTCATGGTTCTGATTAGCTTCATTTTATTCTGATTTGCTTGATTTCATTATACTTGATGGCATGGACAGCTATTTTAAAGATGATAAAATATATAATTGCAGCCATAGAGGACATTCAATTATCTTGTTTTGAAACCCTGTGTTGCTTTCATTGTTTTGTTTTTGATTGATTTTACTCTATTCTGTGTTGTTTGATTGTATTATGTCTGAAGGTGAAGGCGACTACCCTGAAGATTACAAGAAGCATTATGGTAGCCACTGCTGTTTTACCAGTATCTTGAAGTTCTGTATTGCTTACGTTGTTTTGCTTTGTGTGTTTTGTTTTGTTTTTGTTTTTTACTGGTTTTATTCTGCTCTATTTTGTTTGATTTTATTTGTGCCTGATGGTATGGGCAGTTATATTGAAGATAACAAGAGGCATCATGGTAGCCATTATTGATTGCCTTTTACCCTGTTTAGAAGTTATATACCATGTTCATTGTTTTGTTGTGATTGACTACTGTTTTATTTTGTTTGGTTGTGTTCTTTTCAAAATAAATAAATAAATAAATAAAGGACTATTCCTATGTCAAAATGGAAATTTTGTTTTGTTTTGTTTTGGTAGTTGGAATTGAACTCACAACTCCACACTTGTCAGCCAGGCTCTGTGCCACTAAGCTATATCCCCAGCTCAGAATGGAAATTTAAATGTGTTATAAAAATGTCATAATTGTCATGCTAAAATATTATGTGTGGCTTTTGATTTCAAATTTTCTGTGTAAAACTATGTAACTGTTATCTGTTAACATTCTACAGGGATTTAACTACTAGAACATCCATGGTTGGTAAAAATAATAGTTCTTTGACTGTATTCTATATTTCAAGGTGCTTGTTATTCAGGTAAAACTTTGTAAGCTCACTGCTCTCATTACAACGTAATGTCAATTAGCCTTCTCTTGTAGATGATCAACAACTGAAGTTTGGAGATCAAAAAGTAGAAAGAAAACTAGGACAGTCAATATTTTGGCTCCAGCCCTCCAAGGTCAATGAGGATCTAGGACATAAAAGAATCTCTGCTGTGACATCCTATAATTCCATGGATCCCAACCACCACCAAGGAGACTGTCGGATCATAGAGGAAGGAGATCAATGGTGTATAGTGTGCCCAAGGAGAGTCACCAGGAAAAGAAAGTCTCCCAAGCTTTCACAGAAAGCAACTTGGTCAAACAATGACCATGACTCATCCAGATGTCTAACACTGACAGGAGAACTGAGAAGTGCTGTACATGGTCCCAATGTAAATCTTGAGACCTAACTGACTTTGATAGATAGCAATAAATTAATTTTAATTAATACAGGTCTCACTTTAACTTGGTCTTGAACATCCAGCAGAAAAGTATAACCACAAGATGTATAAAACAATGCCATAGTAATAGGCTAGCTATAAAAGAGGCTCAAATCACTGACACCTTCTAACAATTTCCAGCTACTACTGACTATTGTTATAGATTAATGGGCTGCATAGTGTCAAATTACTGAATGCAGGGATCTAAAATCCTTGGACTGAAAATCTTTAGCCTAAATGAGTACATTCACTCAGAATGGAAAGGGTTTGAGAAGGAGAAATCCTTCCCAGGAAAAAGCTTGGCCAAGCATGCCTGTGGAAGAGTGAAGAAGAAAAGCTTTTCCCAAAAAGGTCTTCTGCAGAGTTCTCCAAATGTAGCTCCTCCAACTCCAACTGACCACCTACCACTTGCAACAACAAAACAGAAAAGAGGGAAATTTGAGGAGCAGCTGAGCTGGAGATCAATCACATATGTAGGGCTAAAGCAAGGCCAACCCCAAAAACATGAAGCACATGAGGCAAGTCTTCACCTGTTATCAACCTCTTGCTGATTGTATAAATAAGCACACTGTAGTCATTGGGCAGTTCCTTTCTCCCATTAAGATAGGAGGCTCCACCTGACCTCAGCTTTCTGCATTCTGACTCGTTTCATATCTTCACCCTCCACCATCCTCCCCCCTCTCCCTGCCCACAGAACATGGCATCCGAGATTCACTTTTCCCATTCTTTAGAGGAAAACACTGATAAAGAATATTCCAATGCCACACTGGCTGGATCCTCCAAATGTCAAACTAGTTAATATTACCTAGGTTCCCTGGACTCCTCAGGAGATTTTAATATAGCTAATTGAGTTTTCCCTGTCACTTATTTATCTACCTTTTAAACTTTGTCTTATTCTCACAATACTCTGCTTCTTCACAGCAAGAAGCTTCACTGCTATGTTGCTAAGATATAGGCCAGTAGCTTTCAACTGTGGCTGCACATTAGACTCATCTTGGTAGTACTTAAAAACAGTAGAGTGTGGGTTCCACTCCTATAGACTGGTTTAATTTGGCCTGACATGGAATCTACATACTAAGGTTATTTAATCCCCTAAGTGATCTTAATGAGCAACCAGTGCTAAGAACTGATTTAGGTCACTTGACACCAAATGAGGTTAGATAACCTGGAAGCACAAGTGTCTCACCATGCATATACAACTTAACTCATGTTAGCATGCTGCCCTCATTCCTGATTATGTCCTAACTTTTCCCCACATACACTGCCATCTGCTGACTCATCTTGCAGAGGGTAATATATGGCCATCCTTTATTATATATTCCTCCAAACTGAAGAATATTTAGGTAGCACATATCCAATATATCCCCATTTCATACAATAGCAAGATATTTTTCAAGCCAGATATTTATTATTCTATTTTAGCTGTCTTGGGGGAAAAGGTACAATACAAAATCATGGCAGTTTTGAGGTGAAAAAGTAGTAGATTAACTACCTAAGACACTGGAAAGGGAGAGATGAACCTTCAACCTTCCAGAAATGCAGGAGTTCCGAGGCAAGGCTGGCAGGAGACCACAATGGCTTTTTTTATTTGTCAACTCTATTAGGACACAAGATGATGATATAGCTAGGAGAAGGGGTTCAGTAGTTTCCCAAACTAGTCTAGAATGACTGCCATATAGTATTATATATTAGATAGATATAAGTGCATCTATTGGTTATGTTTTTTGTAGGCAACTGTAACACAGACATAGCTATAGTGTCTTACAATTGGAAAGCTCATTTGTGTATCTAAAAATTCTGATTACCCAAAAACAAGTAGTTTGTTCCCTAGTGTGAAATAACTGAAGATTGATGAGAAGTTTCGTTTCAGTTTTTTGTTCATGTGTATGTATTTTGGATGTAATTGTAGGCAATACACTTCAAATCCTTTTTTCTCAGCATTTACATTTTTAGAGGAAAAGCTCATATGTTGCAAGGATCATGAAGCAAAGGAGAGAAAAACAACTTTACAGACCAGAAGTTACTTTCAACACCATATTTAATGGCTCTATATTTCAATTTTGTTCTATCTTCTCAAATACATTTTATGGGGCTGTGCTGTTACGTATGAATGATGCTATAACTTCAGACAAGGAGATACATATCTTATTATGTTTTATTTTACATAATTGAACCATCTACAATAGCATTGTTTCAGAAATAAAGACAAATGATTTAACTTTTTAATTAAGCTTTAAAACCCCTAATTAAATGCCTAAATTGCAAAGAACCATTTCAGTCTAAATTGTCTTTAGATTGCTGTGTGTGGATTTTCTTACTGCATGGTGACTGCCAGAGAAAGTAACAAAGAGCTATAAATCAAAATCACACTTTGTAATTGGTACCATTAATGCACCTTTCATTATCCAGCAAGACAAGAACAGGCACATATAATGCTCCAGGTAAAACATAAACTCACTCATTTTTGGCTTCTAATCGCTATGAAACTGAGAATCTGTTGGGGAATATGTACCTGTTAACTAGTAGTAGGACAAAGCAATCAGGACATAATAAAATGACTAGTTGCTTCTACCCAGGTTCAGATATATTTTACAATATCTGGAGGTGTTTTTTGACATGGAAGTTTAGAGTAGCTGAATTAGTTGAGAAGAATCATAAGTACCCACATTTATTGAATATCTGTTAAATGCAAAATACTTAAGTCTTTGAAGAAACAGTCATCATATGAATGCATATCAGTCCTATGAGAGTGAATTTTGGGCCATTTGAGGAAACTGAAGCTCAGGGAGATTAAACAACCAGTTTAAAGTGACTTAAGTGGAAAGTGGCAAAAAAGGAACTCAGAGTCAGATTCTGAAACCTGTGTATTAAAATGTCACTATCGATAAGAAAAATGCAAATTAAAAGCACAGAATAATATCCTCATACCTATTATAATTACTGAAATTAAAACCCTGATCCTATTAAGTGATGGCAAAAATATAGGACGACTAAAACTCTCACATATTACTGGAGCCAGGTACAGAGTGAGAAATGTCATGAACATTTTGTAAAATAATTTGGCATTTTTTATTTCAATGTAATGCATGTACATATCAATAAAGAAAATACTTAAAGGCACTCTTCTATGAAAAAATTAAATTTCAACAATAAAATAATTAGAGAATAAGATTATTCATTAGTAAATACACCATGTGCCAGAATCTTATAAGAATGGCAAAAATGTTACTCAGAATACTAGGGTCTTGGACTAAAAAGACTCACAAAAAAAAGAGGCAAAGAGATAAAGCACAAAGCTTTCTTTTCAATGAACTAAGATAAACTATCAGTATAAATAAAAAATCAGCATATATATTGAAATATTTTTGAAACAACAGAATAGAGAATTTGGGAAATTATTTGAACTTCTTCCTACTTCCTATTTCTCTATCTTCTATTTTACTCTTTGTTTATATGTATTTTTTAATAAACCTAGATGTGCCCTTACCTAGCAAGTCTATGCCTAGGCATTTATTCAAGTAAATGAACATTTGCAAAAAATGTTTTTAACAGCTTAATTCATAATCATTAAAGTCTGGAACCAGCCCACAGTCTCTCAAATGTGAAAATACAAATCTGTGGTACCTCTAAACAAGGTAATACTTGTTGGTAATAAAAAGGGAGATTATTGATAGGTGTGACAATATGGAAAAATCAACTTCATTGTGTTAAGTGAAAGAAATCATGCTCAACAATCTATTTATGATTTCACTATATGACACTCTGGAAGAAGCAAAACTATAGGATCAGACAAAATATTGTTTGTCAGAATCTGGGCATGCAGGGAAGAGTTGACTATAGAGGGCAGTGATGAAATATGGAGGATGACAGCATGATTCCGTATGTTGATTTCTTAAAAAAAGGAGAAGATGCAGAATGAAATTATCTCACTACTCCAGATGATTCTGATACATATTCAAATTTGAAAAATTTTAACTAAAGTGGATTTTACCTACAGTGTTTCCCTACTTTGCTATATCATGATGAGTTGTATGTTATGTCACAACTAATGTGCCACAAATAGTAAGTATACAGATAGTTGAGATTTTTATTTTTTTAATTTTATTTAATTTATTTATTTTTGTCTTCTTATCTTTTTGAGACAGGGTCACGGTATGCAGCTCAGGCTGGCCCTTGGGCTCACTTTGTAGCCCAGGCTAGTCTCAAACTTGGCGATGATCCTCGTGTCTCAGTCTCCCGAGTGCTGGGATTACAGGACTGTGCCACCACGCCCGGCAATAGTTGAGATTTTTAATAGCTGATTTTTAACTTAAATTAGAGATGATTCAAAGTTAAATTTCAAAATACTATCTTTTTGCTGTTCCTATCATTTGCTAACATGGCTTCTGAAAAGCTTTTTGACTGAAAAGAAAATAAAATGTAGAACTGAACTAATGCTCTTAGGCCAGTATGTCTGAGTTTAACAGACATGCAGATAACTACTACCCTATGCTAAATTGCCCTTTTTCCGTGGTCTAGCTGATAGAAACTGACTCTGCATGATGACACATAGTAATGACTGTCTACAATCTGAAAAATGTCTCACACATTTAAAGCTTCTCACTGTTTTACCTAGATTACGTAGTTATAAAAACAGTATACTTCTATTTAGATATGTTTGTATTTAAAGGTAAGAATCATGACTCTTCTAAAAATAGGAAATATAAGTTTGTCTATTTCAATTTTCCTCACTTGGACAATTCTAGCGAACAAAAATTATTACTGATGCTTGAAAAGAAGAAAATAGCTCTAAAGTGGCAATTTAATACTTTTCAAAAATATGGAGCCACAAAGTAATGACTAAAATAAGAAAAAGTGTGAATATAAGCCAAAACTGGATATTTTTCAGTGATTCAAAGGAAATGGGTTTTAAATTAACAGCTGAGGGCTATAGAGTATCTTCCCTGAAGAGTGTACTCAGCCTTCATTGTGTATAATAATCATTAAGAGATCCCATTTGTAGTGTATGCCGTGGGATGTCACCAGATCCCATTTTCAGGACCAGTGTACTCATTCCTCCAGCTTCTAAGAGTTATGAACCACTGACAACTCATAGCTGAATCCCTCTCCAAGTATTCTTTCAGACGAAGGGTTGACTCAATTTTGCATCCCTGGATGCTAGTAAACTATACTAACCTAATGCAAACTCAACAAGGCATAATCCAAATTGCAACTGCATTGCCAAATGTGGTATTTCTACTATAGCACATAAACACAGCCCTAGCGACAGTACATGCTACCCTTGAGCTGACACAAATCTTTTCCATTCCTATGCAAAAGAGGGATTAGGGCCTGGGATACAGCTCAACAGCACAGCATCTGCCTGGCAAGTGCAAAGGTCACGAGTTCAATTCATAGAATGGAAAAAAAATAGGATAAGAAGCACTTTGTATTTTCCTGAGATGAATAACCATGTAAATTATGGTGCTGCCTAAGGGCTACGTCGACTCTTTCACCTTCTGTCATAACGTAATCTACAGGAATACAGATCATTTGAACATTCCTCAGAAGAGTTCATTGGTGTGTTATATTCATGAGATAACGACAATTGAATCAGAATTAATAAAGAAAAAGAGACAAGTATAATAGAGGTCTCTGAAAAAAAGCATTCATTTCAGAGTAAGAAAAAAAAAAACTCTGTGACGATTTATGGATCCACAATACTCCTAAAGCTTTCAGGGATCCAGTGGTCTGGGGCAAGCAGGGAATTCTCCCAAGGTTGAAGGAAAAATTGCATCTCAGAATTCTCATAACCAGGCAGGTGATACACCAATGCTTAATTATTTGGCAAATCTCTGCATGTACTTAAGGAAGCATCCCATTCTTGAAGATACTGGTCTAACCAATTTACTCAGTAATACAGAAGCAATACATACTTCTGAATTGGACTTAGAACAATGAATGATTCTCCATCAGATCATGGCTGCAGTAAAAACAGTATTACTATTTGGGACACAACTCTTGTCAGCTTCCTCAACACTTAAGGTATCTTTAAGTATCCAAAACTGTTAAAGAAAAACCAGTATCAAACAAAATGGAAGAGTCTTTGAACTGAGGAGTTAGAAGACAATGGTTTATTACACTAGCAAGCCAGTGGGACCAAGTACAAATCACTAGCACTGAGGCAGTTTTGGGTTCACTTTAAATACAGTTTACAAGCAGGATGCATGAGGCATTACATGATTGATTACATAGATTAATTAAGTCATATATTGTCTGGGAAGCCAACTCTAAATATATTTGCTTGAAAGGAATTGTTTGTCATAACATAGGAATATCCTAGGATGAAGGGAAGGAGTTCAAATGGAGCAAGTAGAGTTAAAAAATACCTTTAATTCGGTTACTTCCCCCTCGCCAAAGTCCTTGAAGCCAATTAGAAACAATGGATTTTATTCATTAAGGGAAACAGAAGCTGAGAATAGTCAAATTGGCACACTGCATTATCAGAAGAAAAGCAGCTGGACCCAGACAGTCAAAGCTGACTGAATTCAGCAAAGAATATAGGTGACAGGCACAGGAGCATAGGCAGAGGCTACTATTTGATTTTAACTTGCTATAATATGTCTATAAGTTTGTTATTCTATAACTATGTCTTTACTAATCATATAATTGTGCCCCTACAAAATGAGAAAAGATACTGTGGCAACCATATGGCAAGATTCAATAGAAGAAACACAATATAGATAATTTAAGAATCTGGTACAAGGCCATGCATCTACAGAGAAAACAATGATGCACCTTTCTCTCTGGTTTGGATCTGAAATTTACTCCAAAGGCTCAGGTAGCAAAGCTTTGGCCTCTAGCTTGGCGCTCCTGGGAGAAGATGGAAACTTAATTTAAATCATGGGGCCTAATGGGAGGTCTTTAGGTCACTACAGTTATTCTTTCAAAGGAGATGAGGGACTCTTTTTCCTGCTGTCTTGTGTTTCTCATTCATGATATGGGTGGTTCTGATCTGCCAAGTGCTTCCTACCACTGCTATGTAACACCCCACCAATGAATCTGCCTGTTCATGGAGTAGAACCTGTAAAACCATGAGCTAAAATAAACATTTTCTCTTTAAAAGTTGATTATCTCAGGTATTTCTTATAGTAACATGAAGCTGAATAATATGCTTTTCAAAAACATCTGGCATATTACTAGGCCCTAGTGGATACATATTATCAGACCTTGAGAAATTAAGAAGCCATGCTGCTAGAGACAACCACAGTAAGTTATACATAGATAACAGAGTTTTAGGTAGATACAACAGCAAAATGTCTTCAGGGACCATAATACATTTGAAATAGGCATGAGAAAACCAGAAAGTACACCTAAGATGCACAAGCAAGTGGTTCAGACCTCTATGTCATTCACCATTGTTTGTGCCTCTCAGTCAGCTCATGCTTATGGTCATGTGGTTGAAGATGTAGAAGTCTTTATAACTAAACTAAATGATGGAAAATGAAAATTCTCAGCTTAGTTCACAAATGGGTATAAATAAAAGGGACCCAAAAATTAGAGAGGAAGAATTGTCTGTTTTGAGATGATATGATCTTATGTATGAAATACCTGAAGAGCTAAAACTAATAAGTTCCATAAAGTTAAATTTGCAAGATTAAAAACTAACATACAACTTCCAGGAAGATGGCCGAACAGTAAGCAGCAGAGTAAACAGACTCTCAGAAACAGTCCAGATGCTGGAATACAGCATCATGGGGAGGACAAGAAGGAAGGAAGTGGGTCCCCTGGATGCAGGAAGAATTTAAAATGTGAATTGAAGCCCACAGAGAGAGTAAAAAGAAAAACTTAAATGAAAAAGAAGGTGGTAGCTGACGGCGCCTTAGTCTGAACCCAGACTCACCCTGTGAGAGAAGCTCTTGGAACCTGGGGACACACGGTTTTATTAACAGTGGCTGCAAGTGACCCCAGAGGTCTCTGCAAAGAGACACAATGGTGGAAGAGAGTGGCAGATGCAGAGGACTGCACTGGCTGGCAGTGAGTGCACAGGACTCAGTCCACCCACAGGAGACAGCAATTGGCTGGGAGCCATTTTGGAGTCAGGCAGGATAAGTCCAGAACCAAAACTGCGGCCAGCTTCTTCCAGCAGCTCCTGGTTGGGTGCAGACCCAGAGAAATTGCTTGGACTGAGTCCTTCCCTCATGCATATTCCAGAGGCCATCAGATAGGTTCCTCTCCAGCTCAGGTCTGCAGGCCCAGGCCAGCTCCGCACCCATGCACACTCCAAGGACCACTGTGGGCCTGAACCCAGCACAGTGCAGAAACACAGGAGGGCCCACCCCTGTGCACACTCTACCAGCTAAAGGGGAGCCAAACAGTCTTGCTTCAGAGAATTTGTAGCCAATGAGGGAGGTGCCTGGGACCCCACTACCCATGTCTGGAAGAACCCAGGAATATGTCAAGACAAAGAAGGAAAGGCGCAGTCTCTAGTGTCCAATACAAGCAGCACAAGTCCAGGAGAGGTAAACATGGAAGAGACTGGGAGTTGCACACCTGAAATGTCTGAAGTGATGTCAACGAAATAAAGAAACAATTTCATGAGACTATAAAAGAAATTAGAACAGAAATACTATCCCAGGTAAAAGAAGAAATGAAAAACATAATAAAAGAATTGCTAGGCAACTCTAAAGAAGATATAAAAAATAGAGGAGCATAGGAAAATGAGGGAAACCATGAATGAAGAATATAAGAGAGATTTAGAATGCATGAAATACATTCAAAGAGATATCTAGGAAATTAAAAACTTCATTGGAAGCTGGCAAAACCACTTGAAAGAAACTGAAGATAGACTTTCAAACCTCAAAGAAAGGTTCGCACCTTGTGATCGCAAAAGAAAAGATCTCTTAAAAACAACAAGGAACCAGGAAATAACAATTCAATGGCTGTAAGACAACTCAAAGAAACATAACTTAAGAATTAAAGATGTGAGTAAAAAAGCAGGGGTCAACACAAATGACATCAGGAGGTTATTTACAGAAACAAAGAGAACATCCCAAGCATGGGAAAAGGAAGTGACATTCAAATAAGTGAGGATTATAGAATTCAGGCTAGTCATAACCAAAACAAATCTACACCCAGACATAGAATAATCAAGATCCCAGAAATTCAAATCAAGAACAGAATATTAAAAGCTGGTAGAGAAAAGAACAGATCACCTATAAAGGAAAACCCATCAAATCATGGCAGACTTCTCATCGCAAACCATCAAGTCAAGAAGAGGCTGGAGTGAACTATTGCAAGTCCTGAAAGAAAACAACTTCCAACCCAGACTGATGTACCCTGCAAAACTTTCTTTCAAAATTAGTGGAGAAACAAGATACTTCCATGACAAAGAACAACTCAAGGAGTTCATGACCACCAAACCAACCCTACAAAGAATACTAAAGGACATTCTAGAGAGAGATAAAAAAGGACCATAGTCTCAGGAACAACAGCAGAGGAGGACCATCAAGCAGGGGCAGTCAACTGAATGGAGGGGAAAAATGGGGAGCCAGTGGTAGGAAAATAGCATGGCAGAGACAATGCAGTGCAAGAGGGCCATAACCATTAATGTAGATAGCCTCAATGCACCCATAGAAAGAAATACAGGCAGAGTGGATCAGGAGACAGGATCCATCAATATGCTCTATACAAGAAACACATTTAACTAGAAAGAAAATTCATAGACTGAAAGTCAAAGGAGGGAGAACAATGCCCTATGTGACAGGGAGCCAGAAAAAAAGTAGGGGTAGCTTGCCCATCAACTGCAGAATGGATAAGAAAAACATGACATTTTATACAATGCAAACCTACTCAGCTATAATGGAAGATAACCTCAGTGCTCTTGTAGGTGGATGGAGGTAACTCGAGATCATGCTCATAGATGAAATGGTTCAGAGTCACATGGGTGAATTTTGTGTTGTCTCCCTAGTATAATAAATTAAAGGGCTTAGTGGGATCCAAAATGCACAATGCATACTGGGAAAGTCAAAGGGGAGGAATTATCTAAAAAGGGAAGGCGGTGGCCACTGTTAATGTATTATCATGATTTGAAACTCATATTGTCTTCATTGTTCTATTAGTTTTGTTTTATTCTGTTTTGTTTGATTTTATTATACTTGATGGCATGGACAGCTATTTCAAAGATAACAAAATATATAATTGCAGCCATTGAGGATATCCAATTATCTTGTTTCAAAACCCTGTATTGCTTTCATTGTTTTGTTTTGATTGATTTTACTCTATTCTGTGTTGTTTGACTGTATTATGTCTGAAGGTATAGGCAACTATTCTGAAGATAACAAAAAGCATTATGGTAGACTGCTTTTACTATTATCTTGAAATTCTGTATTGCTTACATTGTTTTGTTTTGTTTGTTTGTTTGTTTGCTTTTTACTGGTTTTTATCTCTTCTATTTTG
>RJWT010036243.1:0-13304 GCA_004365215.1 Cuniculus paca | reverse complement strand
AAAAAAAAAAAAAAAAAAAGTAAAACCATTCCCTTCTTTTGGTGCTAATGTCAAGAATTCAAAGAAATGGCTTTGGTAATGAGATGACAATAAATTTAAAAGAGGAATCAAGATATATTATATACAGGTACAAATTCCCTATGGTGAATATGATCATTATGTATATCTAAATTGTGTGCATAATGTGGTGCTGGAGATTGAATCCAAATTTAATAATAATAAACAAATTTAAAATGAGGGCTGGATTGTAGCTCAGGGCATGTAAGGCCTTGGATTCAATCTCCAGCGCCACATTATGCACACACAAAATTATATTTATATATACCTTTATATACTTATATGTGTGTATATCTATATTATATGGTAAAATACGTGTGTGTAGAATACATACATGTAATTGTATATGTGAAATACATATATGTAGCGTATAAATATGTAACATATATATTATATGTAAATGTGAAAACCAGAAAAAAGACCAAAGAGAGCAAGAAAAGCAGAGCTAGAGATACACAAGAGAGGAATATACTTTTGACCTTATCATTAGGAGAAATGACCTTGAAGATAGCAAAAAGAATTATAATGGAACAAGTTCCTTTGATGCAGACCAGACCCACATCCAAGGAGACACAACCCAGGTGCAAGCACATATGCCTACGCAGTGCGAGCAGTACAACAGTGTCACGCCAAAGACACTGGCCCAGCACGACACATGGTCATGCCAGAAAGCCAGTGCAGCATTGCCAGGTCTTCTTGTTTCAAAAGAAGCCAAAAAATCTGATTTTTTAATGAAACTTCCCAGTTCTTTAAATACTGGTCCAACTCTATAAAATATGACACAGAATGTGATACTATATATACAATATGTAAAAAACAAGAAAACAATATTAAATACATATGCATAAACACATATTCAGTGAAATATGAATTTGAATAACAAATGGTAAGTCCAGATGTTACCCCTGGAGAGAGAGAAAGGGAGAAGGCACACGGAAGACTTCTACTATAGCCGTAATGTTTTATTACTCTAATACAAATCTGATATATATATATGTATGTATACATACATACATATATAAATCTGTCTTATATATCAAAATAATAAACTGTTTAGGCTGCATGGTAGGTTTATGAGTTTTTGTTACATTGTTATCCCTGCTGTTCTGTGAGTTTGAAATATTCTATAATTAAAAAACAATAACACTTTGCAGGCCAGATGAAACACTTGTATCCCCAGCAGTCCAGTGGAGGCAGCTTGCAGTCTCTGTGTAGCACTCTTCTGTGGGCATGGAGTCAGGGAGAGCAGCACTCTGGGTGAGCCCAGGGCCAGGCACATGTGACCCAATCAGTCTTCACTGTGGCTGCACATCAAAATCACCAATGCAGTTTGTTAGAAATCCCCATGGCAATTGGACACAGTGATGCACGGGTACTCAGCAGGCTGAGGCAGGAGAATTATTTGAGCCCAGGCATTCAAAACCAGGCTAGGCAATATACTAAGACCTCATGGGAAAAAAAAAAAAAAAAAGGAGGTATATTTAAACTTGCTTGTCTGACTTATTTCACTTAACATTATGTTCTGTTTTGGTTACTTTTTTTTCGTTTGCTGAGACAAACACCTGACATCAAAGTGAAGCAAGGAAAGGTTTACTTAGCTTACAGTTCTGGAGATTTCAGTCCATAATCAGCTAGCTCCAAAGCAGAGTGGCATGGCACTGGGGCAACACTTCAAGGCAGCAGCCAGAGCAAAAGAGAGCAAACCACGCCAAAGAGAGAAAACCCGCCCCCATTCCGCCCTTACATTGTATGTCGGCTCCACCCCTGGGCGGGTGCAGAGCTCACATCGCCAATCCCAGTGCTACACAACGAATCAAACATAAATGTTAGATTCAGCCGCTTCCATGACTACATGAGGCTTGAGGGGGCCATCTATATACAAACGGTAACATGTTCTCAAGTTGCATCCATTTACCTATGAATTCCTCAAGTTTATCTTTATGACAGAGTAGTACTGCATTGTATATAAATACCACATTTCACTAATTCATTCATCAGTTGAAGATAACAATATCATTCTCTTGTTATTTGTTGTGAAATTTTGTTTTGTTTCCTAAAATAAATAAATTGCTAGAGCCAATTTTATATAAAGATTAATAAATTAAACATTTTTAAAAAGGAAGCAGTGGGGTTAAGGATGTAGCTCAGTGGTACATACAATGCTTGCCTGTCACATACTAGGCTCCATGTTCTACAGCCAGCACCACACATACACACACCCACAAATCCTCATGCCTGTGTCTCACCTATATTCTGCTAATCAACAGTCAGAGGTAAAAATTGGGCATCTGAATAATTCTGATGTGAAGCCAAAGTTAAAAATAACCGTGAAAGCCTTAAGAACATCACTGTGACAGGAAAGCCACCCCAGTTAGCAAAGCATAGGGGGCAAGGGACTCCCAGCAAGGCAACCACTTTCAAAGCTTTAATGGTTATGGGTAACTTTTCAGAACAGGCAAAACAAATGACAATTATTTAAAAAAAAAAAAAAGAAGGCAAGTTAAAGGAACTAAATTTCATTGAAATAAGAACTATTTGGCTTAAAGATGTTAAGTTTTTAAGCAGTTTTAGGTTCACAGTAAAATTAAGAGCAAGGTGTAGAGATATCATTGTACCCCCAGCCCCCACACATGCGTAGCCTTTCCTCTTATATACATCCAGAATGGTACATTCATCCAATCGATGAGCCTATATCACATCGCTATCATCCAAAGTGACAGTCCTATGTAGGACACTTTAGTGGTAGCTATATGTCCTTATACAATTGTGCAAACCTATGGAATGTACAATACCAGAAGTCGAGAGAAATGTAAAACGTTTTTTTATTTGATTTTATTTCTTGCTGGGTGTTGAACCCAGGGCCTCAGGCATACTAAGAAAGCACTCTGCCACTAAGCTGCACAACTGGATTGGATGAAATAATATTTGGCACATTATTCTAGAAAAAAAATTCCATCCACCCTCACCCTCCAAGTACAAGTTTTCTGCATAGGACTGTGGGATGATGGAAAGTTTAAGGAGGTAATGTTCCTACTTTCACAGGCGCTTAATGCATAATGGGGGGATGAACATATAAACATTTAGTTACTCCCCTAGAGATAAGGAAACTTGTGATGTATATAAGATTACTGTTCGACCAGGCAAGGTGGCAAGTATCTGTACTCCCAGCATTCAAAAGGTAGAGGCAGGAGGATGGTTTGAGATGAGGTGTTCCAGTCTATTCTGGGCAAACACAGTGAGATCACATTCTTATTTACTGTTCTCTCCTTGCTAAGACAGAATACTCAACAACCAAAGTAAAAGGGAGGAAAGTTCACAGTTTGTAGAGGTTTCAGTGCATAATTAGTTAAGTCCAAGACAGGGTGGCTTCACAAAGGAGAACAATTCATGGTGGGCAGAAGACAGCAAAAGCAAGGAGAGAGAGAGGTTTCAGTCATTAATTGGCTGGCTCCGGGGCCGGGTGGCTTTGCAGAGGAGAACAGTTCAAGGCAGTGGAAGATATCAAAAGCAGCATGGGTGGGGGGGTAGAGACTCTTTTTGTCCCTTATATTGTCTGCAGGTTACCCCACCCTATGGTAGGTGTAACACTCAAACCCATAATCCCAGCATCGGACCATGAGTCAATCACAGACTCTAGATTCAGCCACCTATGCAAAGTCTGCTGCCAATGACTGTGTGAGGCTTTTTTGGGGAGGCAAGGGAGACATCCAGACACAAACATAATGCACGTCTTCAGACAAAACAAAACAGGGCTGGGGGTGCACTCAGTGGTTTGATCCTTATTACTGCAAAGAAAATTATTGTTTTACCATGAAGACGCCTAAGTAGAACATTTAAGTTACTGGGCCACTATGTCTTGTTTTAATCATTTTCAAATAGCCTGGACTTGGTAGAAAGATCGCTAAGGTGACAGAGAAGAGAAATACTGAATGGAATGACCACTTAAAACATTTTACACTTCATAGTGAGTTAATACATGAAATACGCTAAAAATTTACACTTTGAAAGAATATCTGCTTCTTAAATTAGTCAGGTTTAACCACCAAAATAAGTTTTCTCCTTTACATCAGGATTTTTTTCTTTGACAATGCAAGTGAGATATCAGTGTGACTTTCTCTTTCAGAATCTCATATGTAAATGAATAAACTTGCAATCTTCATAACAGGATAAAGCTGGATCCCAATATACTTCTTTAGGATGATTTTTAGGAACCTATATAATTCAAAGCATTTCTTAAAAAACAATACTGTAACAATAGTTGTTTACGGAGACAATGCTAAGTAGTTCAGGTAAATTGTCTCACTTCATCCTTCCTACAACCTACTGATGTGGATTACATAATATGCACTTTCAAGATGGATAAACTGAATTTCACAGAGGTTAAACGATTTAACCCAATCCTAATCTCAGTATATCTGTAGCAGCAATGAGATTCAAATCTACTCAACTCCAAAGTCTTAACTTAAACTTTACACTAAACTTCTGTATTTCTTGACAAAAGCATATGCATTTGCTATTTTACACAAACATTTTAACCACATTTTACTCACTTAATTAAACTATAAGAAAGACTAGTCATATGCTATGTATGAAGGAATTAAGGCTTTCCTCTTGGAGAGGAAACCCTCCAAGAATGGAATATTCTCAACTTTTTTGTTTGTTTTGGTTTTTTTTGTTTGTTTGGCCTTTTTTTGAGACAGGGTCTTACTATCAGTTCAGGCTGGCCTTGAGCTCACTTTGTAGCTCAGGCTGGTCTTGAACTCACAACGATCCTCCTGCCTCAGCCTCCCAAGTGCTGGGATTACAGGCATGAGCCACCACGCCCGGATTTGGTTTGTTTTTTCATTTTAGCAATTTTGAGTTTTGAGGCAAATATTCTATTGGTTCCAATCCTCTTCCTCCCAAATATAAAAGTTGGTTCTAAGGTCAATTTAGGTACCTGTAACAATATTTTGTGAATAATGGTCTCTGTTAGTGTGTCTTTAATGTGCTAAAGTAGCTGTTAATTTGAATAATCAATAGAAATAATGCATTACTTTGGCCCTATAGTGGATAATTTTTACTGTCAGACTGACTAGATTAAAGAATACCTGAGGGCTGATAAAGCATTATTTGGGTGTGTCTTCCAAGGCATTTCCAGGGCAGACTGGTGAATGATCTGCATACACCCTCAGAGGATATGGGCACTGTCAACCCCCTGGGGACCCATGTGGAAAAAAGCAGGAAAGACAAACCTTCCCCCCGTGTCACCACCATCTTGGATGTATTCCTCTTCTGTTCCTACCCTTGGACAAAAGAACTCTGTAGACTTTAAACTCCAGCAGCCTTTTGATTCCTCAGGCCTTGAACTATCAGTTATGCTATTTGTTTCCCTGGTTCTGAGGCCTTTGGACTTGGGCTGAGCCACCCTGCTAGCATCTGAGGGTCTCCATCTTGCAGAGTACTTGTCCTGAATGCTTAGCCTCCATAATCATGAGAGCTAATTCCCCTAACAAATCGTCTCTTGTATCTCTATATCTCTATCTCTATCTCTATCTCTATCTCTATTGCTTTGGTTTCATCTCTTTGACTAATATGGATATTGATAACAGGGATAGTTCTAGAGGAACAGAAATCAATCTTTCTTTCTTTCTTTCTTTCTTTCTTTCTTTCTTTCTTTCTGTGCTGGGGATCATCCAAGGGCTTTGCGCATGCTAGGCAAGTGTTGTACCTTTGGGTTACACCCCAGCCAAGATGAATAGAATTTTAAGAATGTATATCTTTGATTGGCTTTGTACTTCTGGTATTAGCTGTTTACACTGGCAAGATCTAAAAATGTGTTTTCAGTGCTGGGATCAAATCCAGGGTCTCTTGTATGCTAGACAAATGCTGTGCCCCTGAGCCATATCCTCAACCCCAAGGATTCTATTTCTAATAGAACAGAAAGCATTGATAGTCCATGGTGGGAAGTGTTTATATGGACACAACACAAATGTATTTAATACTCCCAACTTACTATTACTTATTAAGCAATAAGGAACTTGGTGACTTTGTATATGTAAATCAAGGAATATAATAACATCTGATTGCTGCTAATATCTCTGGACAAAGGGCTGAAAGAAACAGATTGGAAAGCCAGCTGTGGTTGTACACATCTGTAATCCCAGCTACTGAGGAAGATGAGGCAGGAGGATAACCAGCTCAAGGCCAGCCCAAGACTCTGTCTTAAAATAAAATAAAAAAGAGCTAAGAATGTAGTTCCAGTATCCCCTAAAGATCCATGTGGTAAAGGCTTGCTGCCCAGGGAGGTGCCATTGATAGGTTGTGGAGCCTAGGGGAGGTCTTTTGTTCATTGGGGACTTCCTTTAAAGGGCTACTGGGGCCAGAAGCCACTTCCTACTTCTCCTTTGCTTCATGGCCAAGACTGAGCTGCCACGTCTGGAGCAACAGGGCTGACTGAACATGGACTAAATACTCTAAAAGTATGAACCAAAACCACTCTTTCTAAGCAGGTTTGCTTAATCCCAGCAGTCCAGGAGACTGAGGCAGGAGGCTTGCAAGTTGAGGCCCACCCTGGACAATTTAGTGACTTAGTAATACCTCAAAAAAGGGAGCAGGGTACAGACGTAGCTCAGAGTGAAAGTCCAGGGTTCAATCCCCCCAGTACCATGAAAACAAACAAACAAAACACCTTTTCTATTTTTAAATTGATTTTGTCAAGTATTTGTTGTGATAACAGCAGTCTAATGGACATGTAAGAAATAGAGCAGTTATGATGGAGTGCAAATGGGGCGCAAGAGTAAGAGGCAGAGTAGTGGTGTGGGGAGACAGTAGTCAAATCTGCAGTGATGGTGGGGATCAGACAGGGTATGAACAGTGATGGTGGGGAGTGGGGAGTCTTGTTCTTGGCATCCCAGCTACCTTCCCCCCACCCCCAGTACTGGAGATTGAATCCAGGGATCACTGAGCAACATCCCCAGCCCGCTATTTTATGTTGTTTTATTTTATTTTTATACTTTTTGGGGGGGTGGTACCCGGAATTAAATTCACAACCTTATGTTTGCTAGGCAGGCGCATATGCCGCTAAGCTATATCCCTGGCCCCTATTTTCATACTTTTTGAGACAGGGTCTCAATAAGTTGCCCAGACTGGGTTTGAAGTTGCCATCCTCCTGCCTTAGCCTCCAGAGTAGTTGGGATTTACAGGCATGCACCACAGAGCTGGGCTGAAATTTGCATCTTTAGTTGAATTTCTGAAAGCCATACTTGGCTTCCACCTAGTCTTGGTACTGTCCAGAAACAAGTTCTCCAGCTTGGGAGATCTGTCACAACTGATCAGTCCCGGCCTTTGCATTGGAAGTTGCGGAATCTGCCTTTTTTTCAAACTCATATGCTACCTCTTCCGTTCTACTTACTTCCTAGGCTTTCAATTTTCCTGAGGATATGGATTTCTGGAATCAGTGGGAGTAACTCTGAAAGTAAGCAGGGTATTGTTAGAAACCTGTGCATCTGAAGACATCACCAGAGTTGTCTCCCAACTCTGCCATGCCTGCCTGCCTTCTTTAGATGTATCATCTGAGTGTCCCTTCTGTCCAGGTGTCAAGTGTGCTATGTTTTCTCTGGCTCCTCTGTCAGAAAAAATCCAGCCATTCCCAGGTTTATTCCTGTTACTACAGTGGCACTCAGCAGAGACTATGAGATACTATTGTATCAAGTTACCCCATGTGCAGGCTTGTTCCACCAATGGGATTTTTGGCCACAATTCCTTTTTGATTATTCATTAAATAGGATATTCAGCAGGAAAGAGTTTGAGCTACTAAAATAAATTCAAGCCACATTTCTTCAGATTATAAAAGTGATGAGGTGGGCATCTAACTAACTCAGTGGTATAAATCATGATGCCCCGGGTTCAATCCCCCATAACAAACCAAAAAGGGCAGGTTGAGTATTCAGTTTTTCACTTGGTAGCTAGCAAGATGATGATAACAGGTTCTTTTATTCTAATCTTAAGTACTGGTATCTGCAACACTCAAGTCACACACCGCACTTCGCACACTAACATATAGGTTACAGAACGGCTAAGAAAGGGTTAACTGTGGATGCAGGATTCTGAGTAGGGCTGAAAGCAAAGACAGAGCTCATAGAGAAATGAAGTCACCACAGGTACCCAGATAAGATCACACACTAGGTAGAGCTTGCTCAAGGCATGGGGCTTAGGGGAGGGAGGGCAGAGAGCTAGAGTTTGTTACATGCTAACCTCCTGATGCATTCACCAGGTGTTCTGATGAGACGACAGGTTGGCATGTGTGTCCCCACCATACCCCACACCCCAGGAGGTGCCCCTCCTATTATACAGTCCAGGTGAGAGGGCTGCATCAGTCATTGGCCTGGTGTGTCCAATAAGCTCATAGGCCTGGTTTTCTCTGATATCGCTTTGACATAGCATATATCCATATCCCCCAGATTTAATTTGATAAGTTGACAGGTGGTAATTTTTATTAGCACAATTAACTTATTTGTCTTTGTACATTAAGAATGTGCTATGCAGCTGGGGTTTGTTCCTTTCTATATGTTTGGTGTGTCCAACATCTGGTGCTTATCTATTTGCACAGACAAGTTGCCAAGTCATTCTGCCTCAGCATTTGTACTCAAAATGGATACACTGCTGTTTTGTAAAATGGAGTCACTCAGGCACCAGGCACAGCCTGAAAGCCACCATTCTATACAACACAGAATAACTCACAGCAGGGCACCGCCTGCAATACACACGCACACACAGCCAGGCTGACTGTATCCCTGCCCCCTCATGTGATGGTGTTAGGGGAAAGGGCCTTTGGGGAGTAATTACAAGGGAATGAGGTCAGTGATAGGGCACAGTGGAGCCCCATGACCGGTAGCATCCTTACAAAGGAGGCACTGGACTGGGTTGGCTCTTTTTCTCCTTTTTGTGGATTTGGGTCAGAAGGCAGCTTCTGCAACCAGGAAGGAACCTGCCCGAGTCTGCAGTCTGAAACCAGAAAGCAGGTTCCATGTCTAACCCACACCCTTCAGAACCATGAGTAGCTGTTATTATAAGGTACACAGGCTGTGATATTTTGTTATGGCAGCCCGAAAATGCTAAGATGTGGATATTTAGGTTGTTTACAGTGCTTTGCCTGTCTAAGCAGGCCTGTGGTGAATATACTTGGTAAGTTGGGTTTGCCACCTCCTAGGTGCTTGGAAGTAAAGTTGCCAGGTCAAAGATGGAGAATCAAGAATGGACTGGAAGTTCTCCATGCCAACAGTAGGATTTGTATATCTCTGTCAGTCTAGTAGCTGGAGGTTTTTCTTTGCATTTTCATCACTAAAGTGGTGGAATGTGTCAATGATAATTTTTATCATTTGAATATTTCCCTACAAGGCATTTGTGTTTTAATGACTTAAGGTCATTTTGCAGAAACAGTTTGACCCTCCATTTGAGTAACTTTTCTCACTCGCTCTCTCTCTCTCTTTCTCTGTGCTATGGATAGAAAGCAGAACCTTGTGCGTGCCACGCAAGTGATTTACCATTGACTTATACTCCCATCCAATGTTAACTTTTGATGAAGGAAAATTTACATTTTATCAGTTTTTGCCATTTTATCTTTAACTATTACTTCTTTCCTGTCCTGGTTTTGCTCCTTGGAGTCAAAGTACACATTTATTTCAGCCTTTTTACATTGATCTGTTCACCTCTTAATGTTCTTCATTTTCCATACCCTCTGTGCTAAACCAGGTATTTTCTTATCTGTGTCCAATGTACCGAGGTACAGTGATTTTATTTTTTCCATTTAGACCTTCCTTTTGGTTCTCCCCACTCACCCAATTAAGGTCTCACTATGTTCTGTAGGCTGGTCTTGAATTCCAGATCCTACTTCTTCAGCCCCCTAAGGTATATAAGTGCACATACACTGCTCCTGTACCTAGCTCCAGTTTCCTTTGACTCTTTGTTGTTGATCTCTGTCTCTCTGTCTCTCTGTCTCTCTCTCTCTTCTGGGAGCTGGATATCTTGTGTAGGCTGGCCTGGAATGCCTGGGCCTAAATGATCCTCCCTTGGCTTCCTGGGTACCTGTGACTTTAGGTGCAACTTGAAACTCAATCTTACCTAGATATGATGGCACGCACCTATAATCCCAGCTCTCTGGGAGGCAGGGGCAGGAGAATAGCAAATTCAAGCACAGTCTGGGCTACTTAGTGACTTAGCAAGACCCTATCTCAAAAATAAAGAAAAAAAAAACAACATCTCTGTCTTGAGTTTGAATTTTAATTTACTGAATATATCCATCAGTTATTTAATTAATTTTTGAGTCACCTCTCAGTATGTTACTCCAGCCTCAGTCCCTCAAGTAGGTGGGGTCATAAACATGTGCCACTGCTTCAAGTTATTAATCATTTACTTTAACTTTACCTCTAGTGATCTTTGCTAATGCGGACTTGGTATTTGATTTGCCTTTTTGTCTGCATGTGATTTGTTTTCATTCCCTGTTGGTCATTTTATATCAAAAAGTTATATCTGGAATGCTTCCTTAGCATGTGAAGAGCGCTGACTCCAAGCCTCGGCACTGGCAATACATACATACGGGGGAGGGGTACCATTCAGATCCTTTCATTCTGAGATTGTCAAATGTGTCTCCTTTCGGGTTGAGAAGTCCATCCTTCACAGTGCCCGAGTCTCTCTTTTCATGGTATAGACCCTGGGCATCTTAGCCCCAGAGCTGTTCTCCTTAGTGGTGGTGGAGGCAGGTGTCTGGCTCTAAGTTTGGTCTTCCTATCCCTGGGAGTCTCCATCAAACAACCCCTCTGTGTCTGGTTTGGAGTTGTTGAGCTCCAAGGGTGAGGAGTGGTCCTGCCCATTCTCCTGGGCTTCTATCCCTTCTGGGGGTGGATGTTGGCCCTTTACTTCTTCCTTCGTTAGAGTGCTCTGATCTAATTACACAAATCTATCTATCTAGCTGGCTAGCTAGTATCATTTTAACAGCAGGTTTGATCTGAAGCTTCCCAATCTAGTGTTGCCATTGCAAGTTTTTCCACCTTATTTCATGCACTTGGAATATATTTATGTAATGAACCTTAGCTATAGGTCAAATCTTCTCCAGATATGACATCTTTCTTTGCATGAGCCACTTGTGTCATATTGCTATGTAACAGAACTAGCATTCTTTCCCAAAAGTTGGATCTATGCTGGGATTTGTGACTGAGAATGAGCTAGAGTTGACTATCACCCAGAATTTCTCTACAGCACAGTTTAACGACTTAAAAATGTTACATTTATCACCTTAGAGTTGCTGTCAGCTAGAGCCTGGGTTCCCAGTCTAGGGCTTCTCATGTGCTGCAGGGGTCTTGACTGGCTGGTGTGGAGTTGCTCTCAGTGTCATCTTCTTCTTTCCTCCTCCTTCTCTGCCTACTTTCTCTTTTAATACTAGGGATCAAACCCAGGGCTTTTGCATGCACTGAGCTACAGCTCCAGGCCCTCCACCATTTTTTTTTTGAGACATTGTTTTGCTAAGTTGCCCAGATGAGACAGGAACTTTCAATCCTGCCTTAGCCTCCCAACTTCAATGAAATTACTTTCCATAGAAGCCTGTGGAAATTCCATAGCAAGTTCCTCAGCAACTGGACTCTAATCATTTTGGAATTTACTATGTGGTTAAAGTACCTCATCTATTAGGTGCATTCCTTGTAAGGTTTTTTCCCATTATTCTTCCCATTAAGCATTGTGAACATAAGGAAACCTCTCCCTGTGTGACAATAAATGGCATGATTCATGAAATCATACTTAGATCATCTCCCAAATTACTGAGATTACACGCATGCACCACCATGCCTGGCTTAAGAAGGACCCACTTCTGAGATCACTGTTTACTGCAGGATCCAGTCCCCAGCAAGCTGTTGGCTGGAGGTGGCCCTTAGATCCTTGCTACATATTACCCACCCCCATAGGTCACCTCATATCATGACTGGCTTCCTCTGAGCCAGGGAGAGAGAAAACAAGAGAGAAGTCCTAGTGTCTTGAGACTGGATCTCACACCTTGAGCAGTATCTGGTGGTAAGAAGTCAGTCAAGTAAGTCATCCTGTACAAGGGAAGACCATGGCACCCTGTAGGTATGATGGTTGCATTCCCCTGGAGGACTGCCCTGCCCACCTTGCCTCTGGGAGCTGGATCCTCCCCAGACATCTTTAGATGCCAGAGGGCTGGGGAATTCTAGGCTGGGGTGCCAAAGTGTTGCATACAGTGGCAATAGGAGATGATCTAAGGATGATGTCATGAATCACTGTTTGTTGTTGTACTCCCCCCAAATGTTTTCTTATGTTTGAAATGCTTGCTTGGAGGAAAGTGAGAACAAACCTCATGAGAAATACACCTAGCTGATGAGGTACATTAACCACATAGCAAGTTCCAAAATTGTTGAGTCTGGTTGCTCATTTATGAAGTAATCTCCATGAGCTTCTATGGGATACAGTCTCACTGAAGATTGACACATACCTTTCTGTGAGTCATTTCCTGAAGAAACTGGCTTGACCATTACCACAGAGATCCACAATGCCAGGTAAGAGTCCTGGATGTCAAATGCTAGAAGTTGACATCCTATGGCAGTTTGAATTGGACATGCAGGGCAGCCAGCAGAGCACACCCCTGACTCAGCCTAAGTATCTGCCAAACTCGTGAATTTCTAGGGATGTTGAAGTCCAGTAGTTGAGGTCAATACTACACACTTGGGCAGTCTGATGAGGTGTAACATGAAATTCCCCAAAGAGGGTGAGTTTATTCTAGAATTCTTACACAAGAAGTCCGAGAAGAGAAAGATGGCGGAACAGTAAGCAGCAGAGTAAACAGTCTCTCTGAGAGAAACAGTTCAGATGCTGGAATATAACATCATGGAGAGGACAAGAAGGAAGGAAGTGGGTCCCCTGAACCATGGAAGAATCTAAAATATGAATTAAAGCCCACAAAGAGAATAAAAAGAATTTAAATGAAGAAGAAGGTGGTGGCAGGCAGCGCCTCAGCCTGGAGCTGGATTCACCCTGCCAGAAGAGCTGCTGAGCCCAAAGATGCGCGGTCGCAGTTGCGGTCATGGTCGCAGCTGCGGTCGACCCCGGAGGTCTCTGCAGAGAGGTGTGGGGGTGAAGGAGAGTGGCAGATGCAAAGATCTGTGCTGGCTGCTGGTGAGTGCTTGGAATTCCAAACCACCACCACCCCATGGGAGAGAGTGATCGGCCGGGCTCCATCTTGGAGTCGGGCAGGTTGCGCC
>RJWT010036242.1:0-13661 GCA_004365215.1 Cuniculus paca | reverse complement strand
AAAAGTGCATTTTCAAGCCCACGGTAAATTCTGTTTTCTATAAAAATATTTTCTGATGAGTTATAATGGATATTTTTCAAATCACTTTTTATAATAAAAATACTTAATGATACACAGTAACTGTACATGAGCATATTTTCAACCATTTTGAGAGGATGAACATGATTTAAAACTCTATACTAATTTCTGGCTGATGTGGAGGACTTACAATAGATGCATTAAGGAGATTTAATGAACTTCACAAGGATAAAACTTACAAATTTCTTTACTGCTGAATTTTAACTCTCATATGACAGAAGTTTAAGAGGATATTCATGATGTTTGAAAAATATAAGTGGAGTTAATGTGTTTAGGATTTAATTTTTTATATCTATGCAAAAGAATATGTTGCCTCATATGAAATTTAGCTAAACTGTAGATAAGAAGTCATTTTTATGACCCTATAAATAGCAGCACATGTTACACTGAGTGTTTTTAGTAGATGTTAAACAATGATGTTGACTTAGTTCTATAATTTTCGTGCATTAGATTAACTTCTGGAACAGAGAATGGAAGACCATAGTGCTACTCAACAATGGGATGTAACAGTATTACTTCATTAAAAACAAGATTAATAACAGCTCATTTTTCAGGGCTGCAACCATTAAATGTATGACATAGTCATCTCTCAAGCTTTACATTTTGTGTGATTTAAATTGCAATGTAAGTAAAATATATTTTATTCTTCTCTATATTACTCAGTGAGCATTTGTTGGTATTTTCTCTGTGTTAAACACTTTACTATTATTTACACACAAAAAAAGGTGGAAGTAAAAAGAAGAGAGAGGGAGTTAAAAAGCAAACTATCAAAAGATTTTTTTTAAAGTTAACCATTTTCTATGTCTATTGTTCTAATTAGTAAATAGATTATTTAATCATCTCCCCATTTATTTTTCCAATTCTCCTTATTTCCTTCTTAACTACCTGAGCCAATACAAACTTCATTTCTACCGAACACATTAGTTCCCCACTTATTTTTAGGTTAAAAATCCTCTTTGGCATTTTTGTACGCTAGCAACTTGGGTAAGATAGAGCCTATATCCCCTCCATAATCCAATAAAAATAGTTTATATGTGTATGAAGTGCTTTATACATCTTAATATTCTTACCAATACATGAGCTCACTTGATCCTCCAAGTCCAGAAAAATGTTTGGAAAGTTTATGTGACTTAGTAAAAGTGACAATCACTTCAGCACAGTCTTGACTCTGCGACTCTGTCTGCTGGTGGGGAAGAAGAATACCAAAATTAACAAATGTTTTGATATCTAGGGTTAAAAAAAATTAATAGACTAAATCCAAGGAAACTATGGGAAAATAGAGTAGAAGCAAATATGCAAATGTTTTGAATTAAGGAATATCTCAAAGACTAAGTACTAATTTCCACAAAACAAATTCTTGCAGCAATTGGAAGGCTGCACTACTCTTAAGGGTAATCTAAATTTCCCAAACCTTAACTTCTGACATGTGTAATGGAAACAACAGTTGATGCACCTGAATCCTCTTCAGTGCGCATTCATTTCCGTTGGTCTCCCAGATACTACTGGCTAATCAAGAATTCTACACATTTTTCAATTTTATTACTATTAAATAAATAATATCTATTTGGAACTTCATAATTCTAGTCTATTGAATAATAAACCAAATATACTTACATTTTATAACTATAAACAAAACTGCATTACTGAAAAAAATTAACATAAAATGTGCAAAAATAGTAAATATTTATGGTTTTAATTCCTAAAATACCAGAAGATGGCTCAGATTATTTCTATAAGGGATATGATTTTTCTTCCTTCTGAATAAAGAAAAACAAGTATAAAAATAGATGTTAAGTAATAAATTTTTTAGATTATAGTTACAGATTCTCATGACAAAGATATCTCTGTGTCTCTGTCTCTATCTCTTTCCATCTATTTCCCGTCATACTTATTTTTTATAAGAACCTAGGAGTACAGAATAAAGATGATGATAATTCATATTTCATAGCTGTAATTATCAATGAACCATGAATGAGAAAAAGGTGATTGAACATAATTATAAAAAAGAACAGGCACAAGAGAGAAAAAGGAGTATAATGAACAAGTATTTAAGTGGATAAGATGCACAAGAATGATTTTCGAAAGGCCAATAACCAAAATCCTGTGATGCTTGCCAAAAATACTAATAAAGAAAATAGGATTTTAGTCATATTCACAGAAAATAAACATGTTGCTTCAGCGTAACATTTTCAAAACATATGGCAAAGAAAATTTCATACCATCCAACTATTACTTTATTTCCATCTTTTCTGTCAAAGCTAGCAAAAATGATGTTGGTGAGAGAAAATTGAAGTCCAGGAAATGTGAGACTGTAAAAAAAAAAAATAGCAATTTTTTCCCTAAATGATCTTATACTTTTGTCCCAGATGAATTTTACCTCAGGTTATAGGAGGAACTTTCAAACAATATATGTCTGTAGCACTGAGCTATTTATTGAGGAATTGTGAATAATCAAAAAGATAAAAAATTTTGAAGGATAAAAGTCATAATTTCTTTTTAAATTAAAAGTTAAACTTATTCAATAATATAGTGGAGCATTTAATTCAGTAAGAAGTTTTAGAAACTATTAAAGTATGGCTCATGAACAAGTGGAAACAAATTTTCAGTAGAAATTAATGAGAATTTAATAATACATCTCTTATTTCATTCCATTTTTATGAACTTAGTTCATTTTTGAATGAGATGATTTCTAGTCATCTATTTTAGGTAAATCATTGAATGTACTATTTGTTGATATACTCGTGAAAAAGAAAAATAAATTCTACTCTGAATTTTAGTTGACCTAAAAGATACTTGTATTAGTCATCTTTCTGTTGCTGGAAGAAAAGATCTGACAGGCACAATTTAAAAAAGAAATGGTTTATTTTGTCTCGCAGTTTCAAAGGTTTTAGTCCATGGTTGATTGGCAGCAAGGCAGAAACAGCATGGTAGAAGGGCATGGAAGAAGATAGTTGCTTACCGTGTTGCAGGAGGAAACCGAGAAGGCATAGAGAGCCAGAGAGAGGAAGGACCTGGAGACAGAATACGCTCAGCAAAGCACACAGCTAGTGACCTACTTCCTCCAACTGTGCCTCACCTCCAAACAGCACATTCAACTATACCTTCATGAATGGATTGGTCCACTGAGGACAATAAGCCATGCAGAAGCTCTCTAATGCTTATAGCACCAGACTGGTGATTAGATTGCAACATATGAATGCCATAGTACCATCCCATCTAAAATCCAAATGCCTTTAATCCATATTTATTACTTCTCTCTAATGCTGGTTTGTCCTTAGTACTCACAACTATCTAATTCTATATATTTAAGGTATTTATCTTATTATCTCCTTGCTGGATTATAAAAACTTCCAGGATAGGTGAAAAGAAAAAGAGTGAGGTTTTTGGCTTTTGTTTTTTGATGAAAAAACAGAATAGCAACTCTTCACACAAGTGTGGTTAAGCCATGTGTGACTGGTTTATACCACTACACCTATATGCGACAGGATAGAAACAATTTTTCATGTAAGAACAGAAACTTCTGATCAAGAACGTAAACTTCTGGTTTTCTCTTAAAGCCTGTGAAAATAATTTAAGATTGCAAGAAGGAAAAAGGCATGATCAGAAGTCTTTTTTATAAAGTATATTGAGAAAAGTATACTATATTGAGAAGTTGGTCAGACAAGCTAATACTAGGAGTTTCTCTTGTCATTCTCTCTACCTTCTGAGAAATTGGCTAAGGCCCTCTCCAGGTCAAGGAATCTGACTGGTCAAGCCCTCAATAAATCTTAGGTAGTTCAAGAAGGCACATGACCCTTGTTGTAGCCCCAAGGTGTATGCACTTGCCCTGCACAGTCTGTGTACAAGGCAGAGGGAGAAGGGATTGAAATATATTTTTTCTATTTATTTTAATTATTAAAATTATAGTATCTAAGTAAGGAAAAAACTTATTTTCATCTTTTTACTCTAAGAAGCCAAAACAAAGACAATCTGTTTTCTATAAGAATGCATGCAGTAAGATGCCTTTCTACAAAGAATCTAAAATGGGAAAACAGTAAAACCTTTCTACTTTCTGAAACTGGAAATTTTATGAAAACTTCAGATATTTTGAATTTTCTCATTTTTAGATCATAGCTATTCAACAGAAATGCAATATAAGATATAAACACATAGTTTAAAATTTTATATCTGTACATTTAGAAAAATGAAAACAAACTGGTAAAGTTAATAATGTATTTATACACCATAATATATGAATCTAATAGTACCATTTCAATATGCAATTAGTGTAAATAATTATTAAACAAGATATTTTGTATTTGTTTCATAACAAATCTTATAAACCTACTACACATTTTACAATTGCAGTTCATACCAGCTCAAAGTAGACACATTTCAAGCGTTCAATACCCTCATCTGCTGAGTGGTTACCATACCAAGTGGCTCAGCTCTAGATAATTTTTAAGAGAAAGCATTGATAAAACAGGGGCATAGATGAAATGTTGATTGAGTACTTATTTCCAGTCATACTGTACTGGTAATTATTTAATTATTTCAAATTTAATTCTCATGTGAGGTAGCTCTGAAAGATCTTCATTTTACAGATGAAAACAGTGTCAGACAGAGGTCTAAGAAACTTACCAAAGTTTACTTACTCATCCAGCTAATAAGTTTATCTAGCCCCAAGGTAAACTCAAAGCAGATGTCTTTACTGAATTTTTCATTATTAATAAATGCCTCAGCTATAATATATTACCAACTGCCTAGATTTTTAACTATTAAAGTAGGAGAAATGTAAATATTTTCATTTTCTTAATTATTTTGAAGGAGACACATAGACTTTCATTATATTTCTAAAAATGTACCTTTGGATCCAGTGCTTTTTAAATTGCAAGACACTTTTCACATAGATCATAAAGTTGGGATCTCTAAAATGATATCTGTAGCTGGTACATCTCAATTTCTGTCATTTATCAAATCAGCCTTTTTACAAACTGTGAATTCCCTTGTCTTGGTTGTGAAGGGCATGCAAATATGACAGTGTCAGTGTTTGATGTGATTGAAGAAAATATGTTGTTCTTATTTGCTGTGCATGAAAAATATTAATCCCACAACATGTAGACCTATATTTACAAGCCATTACAAATTGATGCTCTGCATATTTTGGTCACACATAATTCTGACACAGTTGAAAGTGAAATTGGTCCTCCAGCATTAGAAAGAGAAAAAAGAAATTATACACTTATTTTGTCATTTGAATTTGATGTGTACTAGTAATTACATACTTTTCTTTTTTGATAACTCACTACTGAGAAAAAAAGCAGCTTTAAAAAATTTATATATATTTTACACTTTAATCAAAAAACAAGAAAATAATTTCTTTCAAAACTATGAAAAAGTAGGCAATTGCAGATTCTATTTTTGTGGAATAGATTATAGAGAAGAAGATATTTTTGAAATAGAGATTGATTTTATCCTGCAATAGCATAGTGACAAATGTATCATAACACAGATGAAAATAATTTCAGAAGCATAATCTATTAAATAAGCAAAATGTTTACAACTTTTATCCATTTATGATTTCAGCAAAATAAAGAGCAGTATACCAAATTATATAGGAAATTAAAATGCACAAAAACTGAAACAAATAATCTTTACTTTGATAACTAACACACTGATGAAATGGAGAAGTCATGTCACAAGAAGTCTTACTGATTGATGCAAAGCTCACTTTTTCTTGAAAAGAATGCGAATTTTTAAAAATTTTTCCTTTTTTTATTTCTAAGAATCTAATCATTTAAGCATTTTTTCTGTAAACAGTATAACTCATTGAAAACAATGTAGGGCTTAGTCTGAAGACTTGGATTTGAGATCGGTTTGGATTATGTACAGATAATTTGTGTTGAAAAACAAACGATACAGAATTAGCCTAACTAACCACTTGATTTATATAAAATCCGTGATTCTCAAGTAAAATCTTAAACTGAACCCAAGGAGAAGAAATATCCATACTTTTTAGGCTAAAATTCAAAACAGTTGCCTTTAATAAAAAACAATTCAATGAGAACAATAGTAGTATTTCTACGTATTTTTTAAATTCTCATTATGAGTGAACCATATTATCCACAAACTCAATATTCACCAATTTCTACATAGTATTTTGGTGGACATTTGTAGAAAAGTCCTAGTTCACATAGAGAATTGGTTTCTAAATATAATAGTGCTGAATGACATGCCTTGAGATTTCATAACACACTTTAAATGATTCATCCACAAGCATGAAAAAGAATTCAAAGAAAATTATTATTTTAAAGTAGTATTCTTACAACTTCATATAATAGTGGATAACTGCACAAATTTTGATCTGTAAAAGATCTGAAACTAGGGTTTTGTCTCCCTCATTTAATTGCTATCTGACGTTGACCACTGTAAACATTTCTCTTGCGATGTAAATTAGAAAATTATTTACAAATAGATCTGCTTAAAGTTTGTTACATAAGTGGACTGGTATTCATTTTGAAAGAGCTGTGAAATGGGCCCTTAAATTTAAATCTGTATATACAAATATTCTGTTGTGCTACACTGAAAGCTTTAGATAACTTATGTTGACTTTTCTTAAATTTTTCCTGAAAGTTTTAAAACAAATAACTTCTTTATTTTTGTGCCAAATGATTATTTGCAAAGTAATAAATGCCCTTATGGTCGCAAACAGTATAAAAACAAACAAGCCAGGTATAGTGATCCCAATACTCTGGGAGGCTGAGGATAAAAGAATTACAAGTTCAACCCAACCTGTGCAATTGGGTAACAGAGCAATTGTATATATCAAGATAAAAATAAAATAGAGGGTGGAGAGATAGTTTAGCTTGGGGAAAATGACTTAGGTCCAATTTCCAGTACCAAAAATCAATCAATCATATCAGTCAATCACAAGCAAGTGGAAAGTGCTAAAATATTTTTTTCTCATCCGATTAAATTGCAGATTCCACATGTCAGCCTACAAACTAATTGCCAAGTAACTTGTATGCACATCCTTGTACTCTACTCGCAACTTTATTTTCAGACAATTTACTAATTATATTTTCATAGCTGTCTGCTAATCTAATCTAATTGTACCAATAAAATAGAATGTCACTTAATAAATGCATTTTCAACATCAGATTCAAATTGTGTGTGCATAAATTTTTGATAACATTAAGCCATTTCATTTATTCTGAATGAATTTGAATGGCTTATTTTTATGTACACTCTGTTTTGTTTCCTGATGTAACTTGGCAGAAATTGTACAACTCTTTGCAAAATTTCACTGCATAAACACATTGAGATTTGAATTATTTTTATTGTTATAAAAATGATCCCAACAAAAATAACTTGTCTTTAACTTTCCTGTCATATTTTTGTGTCTTTAAATTTCTAGTGATTGTGTAGAATAATTTCCACCATATTTTTTGTGCTGTCTGTTTAGTGAGGATGACGTCATTTGAATAACCTTAATAATGTAGTACAGCATGTTATTTTAGCTTAGGTCAATCTCATCACTAGATTCTCTCAATACTTCATTTTATATCAATAACTTTAGCCTTAAAAGTAACTTCAACATATTTGAAAAAATAAGTTATAAGTGTATGAAATTTATGCGAAAGTATAAACCTTACAATAACAATATCCAAAAAGTCATAGAAGAATCTAAAATAAGTACTAAGCTTTAGATTTTGGATATATGTGCATGACTCAATATTTTCCAAAGAAACAAATATATATATATATACATATATATACAGATTTATTATAAATAATTGGCTCAGACAATTAGACTGCCAATTCTCAAGACATGTAGGATGAGTTAGCAAGTTGGAGATCCAGGAGAGCCACGAAATGTAGTTCCAGTCTCAAGTACAGCAGGTTTGAAACCCCAGAAGAATTAAGCTTCAGTCAAGTCAGGCCTTCAAATTACTAAATGAGTTCCACCCACATTAAATAGGACAATCCACTTTACTCTGCATAACAATTGAACTGTTAACTACATCAAAAATATTCATACAGAAGTACTCAGAATAATTTTTGACCAAATAACTGGACACCTCATGGTTCGATTGAGTTAACATATAAAATTAACCATTATACCAAGTTACACACAAAGTTTGTTAAATCATTATGTATAGTCCTCAACAAAATATTACCCCATGACTCTTGTCTGCACCAGAAAATATGCCAGTCTGACCTAGCATTAAATTGATCACAAAAACATATGCTCATGTTATAATAGTATTCTCCAGTCATATTCACATTTATAATTTATTTTGAATATATTATATAACTGCTTAATATGATATACAATATTCCTTTTTATATAATTATTTTAAATACTATAATGAATTAATAATGGCATTTTTAATTATATTTGTAATTCTTGGCTAGTAAGGATCTGAATATTTTTGGTAACACTGCACCATGAAATTACATTATAATGATTTAATAAAAAGTTGCAAATGTAGGCACTGATGTTACAAGATGTCTTGGTTACTTTTTTCTCGTTGTTGAGGCAAAATACCTGATACCCAAAGTGAAGGAAGAAGAGGTTTATTTTTTACAGTTTTGGAGGTTTTAATCCATGCTCAGCTGGCTCCAAGGCAGGCTGGCATGACTGAGGGGCAGCCTTTCATGGTGGCTGCAAGCTGCCAGAGTTAACCACCAAAGAGGGAAAAGTGCCCCTATTCCAACCTTACATGGTATGTTGGCTCCACCCCTGGGCAGGTGCAGAACTCACACCACCAATCCCAGCGCTAGACAAGGAGTCAATCACAGACGCTAGATTCAGCAGCTTCCACCGCTACATGAGGCTTGTGGGGGGCCATCTATATACAAAGTGTAACAAGATAAGTTTTTTATGTATTCTAGAACAAGTTAAATTAACAATGTACCTAACTGATGGTCTCTGATCTTTTAAATTTGTTATGTGTCATCCTTGATATTTTGTGTTTATTTTAAAGTTATTTTTTATTAAATTTTTACTAAACTTTACTTATTGAGTCTTGCTGTGTTTTTCTGGTTGTTTTATTTTGTTTTGTTTTGTTTTTGTGGTGCTGGGGATTGAACCTAGTACCTTGTGCATGCAAGGCAAGAACTCCACCACTGAGTCACATCCCCAGCCCTACTTATTGAGTCTTACCTACACTAATTCCTAGTAGCTACTACTTGTTCGTATTTATGGGACATAGATCATTACTTGAGAAAGTACCACTTTAAAAATTAACCCTCCAACATTTACTGTGAAATATTCATGAAACTATCTCAAAAAGAAAAAAAAAAAAAGAATTTGCCACACAATAATGAGAACCAAGATATATATACATTCTGGTACTATGTCTTGAATCTAGGAGTCTCCCCCAAAGCCTCATGTAGTCATAGGTGAGGCTATTGGGAGGCAGCCGGATCTAATTGTGATACTGAGATTGAGGGTGTGTGGAACTGGATTAGTCCACTAATTGGTTTAACATCATTCTTAGTGTATTTACTGAATGTATTTACTGAAGACAAAAGCCCCACCCTGGGTTTAGGTGGCATCAACCAATAGGCTTGTAGCTCAGATAGGGTAAAAGGGGAAGGAAAGCTTGCTGCTTCTCACCTGCTCTGCCATGGATTGTTTCTCCTCTGCCACATCCCTCTGCCATGCACCCCTGCCTCAAAGCCGCCCAACTTTGGACTAAAACTTCTACAAAGAGTGAGATAAAATAAACCTTTCCCCCTTTAACTTTGGGTTTTGGGATTGTCCTAGGAGCATAAAAGTAACTAAGATACCTAGACTCCAGCTGGAATTTGTGCAATCCTCCAATGACATTTTGAGAATAAGAATAAGGATAAGAATAAGAATAAAAGAATCAGTGCCTGTTTATAAAGCTTTCATTTCTATTTTGCATGTTTCCTCACATTATGTGAATGTGTTTCATAAAATTTTTGTGCCAATTGTATTGTCATATAACAGCTGTCTCTGCTGCCATTAAATTTCTGGCTGCATACTCTATTCTGGCAAGTTAACTGCCTCAGGAAATGTATGGATTTTGTAATTTCAGTATCCTTCAAAACCATATCAACAGAAGAGATTTTTGAACTTCCAATCTATAAACTCACATTGTATTATAAGCAAATTGGTTTTACATCTCAACTCGGAACAAGAGTTCTTAACATTGGAAACCTTGTATAAATATGTACACAAGCTTTATATATATGTTTTTGTATACTCACTTGCCTGGTTAGAGTCTATCTTTCATCTGAGTCTTGATAGTGTTGTTCATTCCAAATAGGTAAATACATGGACACATTAGTAGGAATAATGCTTTGCCAATTGCCCTCTGTGTTAGGGTTTTCACATACTAGGTATCTATAGGGAGAGTTCTTAAAATCAATTGGTTCATGTGATTGTGAATGCTTACAAGCTCCAATTTCATAAGGAAAGCCAGCAGGCCAAGAATTCCAGTTTTAACCCAAAAGGCAGTCTAGAAGCAGAATTCTTTGTCTTCTGGGAACTTTAGTCTTTTGTCTTAAGGCCTTTTCTATTGGTTGGGTGGCCCATTCACACTGTATTGCAGAATCTACTTTATTCAAAGTCTACTGATTTAAAAATTGCTTATATCAGAAATTCCACCCCAGCAACATTTTAGAATGGTGTTTGATACATTGTGTCAACTTGAACAGTTTAGAAGTTTAACTGAGAGACTCAGCAGGGAGACAGGGTTCTTACTTTGTAAATATCCTCACCCTGTGCAAAGGAGGGCAAGGACATTTTGTACGTGTTACACCCACCCTGAAGGTTTGGGGCAGGTGGCCTGTGTACAATTCAAGGGCAGGGTAGAGGCTTGCACTTCTTTCTTTTGCTCTGGCTGCTGCCTTGAAGTGTTGCCCCAGTGCCATGCCACGCTGCCTTGGAGCCAGCTGATTATGGACTGAAATCTCCTGAAACTGTAAGCTAAATAAACCTTTCATTGCTTCATTTTGGGTGTCAGGTGTTTTGTCCCAGCAACAAGAGAAAAGTAACCAAGACATGACAGTCTAGAAGCAGAATTCCTTTCTCTTCTGGGAACTTTAGTCTTTTGTCTTAAGGCCTTTTCTGTTGGTTGTGTGGCCCATTCACACCGTATTGCAGAATCTACTTTATTAAAAGTCTACTGATTTAAAAATTGCTTATATCAAAAATTCCATCCCCACAACATTTTAGAGTGGTGTTTGACCACACATCATAAGTGCCTAAATGGACCTGTGAAATTAATCACTACATTTTCTGTACATGTGGCACTCTCTTTTGGTACTAGGGTGGCATGGTCCACAAAAATAAAACAAAACAAACAAACAAAAATATGTTTAATAAATGCTAGCTTCATATTTGGAATTCAGTGTTTTCTTCAACATCAGAGTTGAGAAACACCACCAATTAGAACTAGGCCAAAAGCAGAATGAATTTCACTGTCTTACAAAAGTTTGTCTGTATCTTTTTGTCTGTGTTCAATGCAGATATGATACACACTATAAAATCAGTATAGCAACATTCATGGATTACACCAAATTACGTATTAAATATACAAGAAAGATAAAATCAAACAACATACATTAGAAATGAAGCACACAGGCAAATGGAAATGAGCAATAGAAAGAAAAAAACAAAATTTAGAAGTAAATCTTAAACCTCCAAGTTACTAATTGATTCGTTTCCTAAAATAGGACAAAGTCATAGAATCTTACAGACCCAGTTTTCTAAAAATTTATACTGCCTAAATTTAAACTGGCTAATCACTGTTTAACAATTTTATCTTTAATTTATTGATCATTTTCTATGAAACTAATTCTTGGTGTTGAAATGGAGGTTAAGAGAAGGGGAATAATAGTTGAATCCATTTTTCCTTAAGAAAAAAATAGTCTGTCATTGGATGGCCTCCTCCTGCCTGCAGAGGAAAATACCTCTTAAAGATAAAGGTACTTCATATTGTTTAGAGAGATGTGCTGATTGAGAGTTCTGTGAAAGAATCATAGACTTGTTTATAGTTGGGAAGGGCCTCAAAGTTCATGAAGCTCAAAAATCTCATCACTTAAGAGAAGAAATTATGAAGATTCCAAGCAGATTCCGAGCCCTACAAAAGTCACTCATCTGAAAGAGCTACTTTGATCTTTTGCATAGTTTTCACACATCTCAATGACTCTCTTTCTCTCTGTCTCTGTCTTTGCCTCTCTCTCTCCCTCTCTCTTCCTCTCCATCTCCCTCTCTCTCTCTTTCTCTCTTTCTCTGTTTTTCAGTTTCTTCCACACTTTTGATTAGGATTACCATCTTTCTTCTAACCTCAAGTTTGCTCTTGTTACTACTCTTTTCTAAGGCACCCTTATTCCTCAGGAGAAAATTCACTCTTTTCCTTCTCAAAGTTAACCCTAGCTTGTGATACTTGTCTTTCCTCTCCTCTTTCCTATTAGGTACTAGACCTTCAATAGATAACGCGAGGACATCAGCAATCTAAGCACTTTTTTTTTGTGGCACTGGGGATTGAACTCATGACCTTGCGCTTACCAGGCAAGTGCTTAGGCCACAGAGCTATATCCCCAGTCCCCTAAGCACTTTGATATTTAAATTTCTTTTCTTCTGCTCTTCACACCAATCTCATCAAATCAGAATTTTTGGCATGAGGTTTAGGATCTACATTTTACCCAAATGTTTCAGATATTTCTTCTTTTTTTTTCTTTTTGTCTTCTCTTTTTGAGACAGGGTTTCACTATGCAGTTGAGGCTGGCCTTTGGCTCACTTTGTGGCCCAGACTGGTCTTGAACTCACAATGATCCTCCTGCCTCAGCCTCCTGAGTGTTGGGATTACAGGCGTGCACCACCACACCTGGCTTCAGATATTTCTTATGAATAGCAATATTTGAGGAACTCTGCTCTTAGTGATCTCCATCAGTAATTGCTTTTTTATCTAATGGATACAGAAATTTCTTTTTAACTCATTCTGAAATATAGCTTTCAAATTTCACTCAGAGGTCTCTTACGTACTCCCAAATGAATACAAAATGGCCTTTCCCCAGTCTCTGTACTTTCTGACTCCTCAGCATTAAGCATTGAACTTTTGAGATTTTAGTTACAGAAAAAAAGAAAGGAAAAAGAGTGAAAATGTAAGTAGGTGACTTATGTGCTTTTTCCAGTTATTGCACCTTCTCTCCAAGAGGCACGAGCTGAGAGGCCTGAACCTACCATCAGCTCAACAGATCTTCAGTAGTATTAGTGACTTGCTTACTTATTGTGAGCCCATTATGGAAAATACTGTCTTTATACTTGTGTCTACCATATAAAGTCTAACTGTATGCTGAAGTACTCAAAAATGACAGGGGAAAGTAAGAAGGGAGGAAAGAGGAGAGGAAACAAAAGAGAAAAGAGGAAAAGTAGAAACGAAAAAATGTATGTTAAAATTTTAATGTAAAAACTGGGTCAGTACTCAATGTGCAATCTTTCTGGTAGATTATCTACAAAGTTTTGATTTTGTTCCATTTTCAATTTATACTGTGGATTAAGAATACGATCCATGAACCTGGTATAGTGATACGCTTCTGTAATCCAGCTACTTAGAAGACTGCAG
>RJWT010036241.1:0-13305 GCA_004365215.1 Cuniculus paca | reverse complement strand
TCTTTCTTTCTTTCTTTCTTTCTTTCTTTCTTTCTTTCTTTCTTTCTTTCTTGTCTTCTTTTTCTTTCTATCTTTCTTTCTCTCTTTCATTCTATCTTTGTCTAACCCCTGTTTATTTTCTCCAATATATTTGAGTACCCATTGTGTATCCATCACTGTGATGTTAATGCTTTGGAATTAAAAGTGAAAAAGACCCAGGGTCTTCAGAGAACAGACCAGTAAGACAGAAGATAGGAAAGCACCAGCCTATACCAGAAGGCATTGAGAATTTTAGGGACACAGAGATAAACCAGGCTGCAGAAGTTGTGTTTTGGGGAGAACTTCATATAGAAGTAGAGCTTTGAACTGAGTGACACTAAATGATACTAAAAGAAAAATAGCCATCAGCCAGGAACATGAAGAGAGATAAGTCAACAAACAAAACACAGCAAGAAAAGGCAAATCAAGGTATTTGTTTTCTTTGAGAGCAGGAGTGGAGGCCAGTGAGAGCAGGAGGCACAGCTCCAGTGTGAGGTCGGGGTAAGAGCTTTCCTGTTCCTGCTATGGAATCAGGTTGGCCGCTGTGGGCAAAAGGAAGTCACTGAAAGCGATCAGATGTAAGAACTGCATGACCAGATTTGCATTTTAGAAGGATTATACTGGCTATTTTAGAAGTCTACAGGAGTTGAAATTAAGTTTCTTGAAAATACTATGTCATAGTAAGATGCGTTTTCTTTGGAAACTGACCTGGGCCTATGCTTTCTTTATCCCCCAAAACTTGAATTCTGTTGTTATTCAAGGCACCATGATATTCTGCACTGTAGTGAATATGAAAAGGGGTAAGATACAGTCAACTACCAGATTCTCAGCATCCCACCAAAAATATCATCTTGTTCTAAGGCAGGCTCGCTTTCCTGACCTCACTACTCAAGTCCCATGTATCATCTGCCCTAATAGTGTGCAGCTTAATCCCACTATTCTGAAACTCCTGTTTTTATTTTAAAATGCAACAGCTCCAGTAAGATGAGTGGCATCTATTCTTCCAGTTTCTTAGAGAATATTTTCAGTACCAGGTATCTGCCCTAATACTAACAATTAACACAAACCATTAAAAAAGCAGAGTAAAATTTCAGCCTTCAAAATCCCTTGTCTAGGTGGATGAATTTTCATTTCCAAGAATGTTCGAAGTGCTGAAAGTTAATTTGAAAGAAAAAAAAGGGGTTGAACAATTCCACTCTAATTCCACTTGTAAGAAATGAAGGAGGATGGAAATGAGCACTTACCTCAGTGGAGTGTCCTGAGAAATCACTGCGTAAAAAGGCAAGAGTGTGATCTCAGTCAGCAGCGATTGCAAGGAGACTCTGGAACCAAATATAGTCCCCCAAAACTTACTTGGTGCATAAGTGGAAGCAATCAATTTTACAATTAAATTTCTGAGACTTTTAGATAGAAGAAAATCCAAAATAATCTTCATTCATATCTTGCACCAATTTCTTTAGGTTTTAGGGATTATAGCACTTGACTATTATGCAATCTTTTCTAAGAGCACTTATGCAAAACAATTCCATTTTCCAAAAATTCCGAAATTCTTTTATAATGAAACAGTTTGAAGAAAAAGATCTTTTTAAAAAAAAAAACCTGGAGACGCATGTGTCACTAGCAGTAAGACCACAAGTTGAAAACATGGTCCATGCAAAACAGTAATAGCCAAATGGTGAACTTGCAATTCACGTATTAATAATGCAAGAACCATATACATTTATTCATAACAATTGACTAAAGATAATTTGCTGTGGAATAATTGAACCAGAACTAACTGTTGCTCTCTGCTTTTTGTTTTATTACTATAACCTGATATTATAAAGATTTTCATACTGAAATTTAATGCTGTCAAAATTGAATGCAGTATCAATGCATGAATTTTATCTATGCCTACAAAATACACTTATTGTGGAGCCTATGAATAAACTGAACACAGGTACTGTTTAAAACACTTTAGGAACTTTTTTTCTCTTTGATTAAAGTAAATGTGTAAAAATTACATAACAAATACCCAAGTCATTTCTAATCATCAGTTATTAGTACTCATTTACGCCATTGGGAGAAATGTAATTCTGTTTATTTCTTTGAAGAAATCCTCAAGATAATAATGGAAGCTGGAAAAGCTATAAAAATAATTATGAAGAGGAGGTTGTTAGTGTGAACAAGTGTTTCAAACTACTCAATGTTGATTTACTTTGCCCAGCCACACAGTAGGAAGACTTTGTTGCCTTCTAGATTGTTCTAGATTGTTCTAGATTGTTCTGAAGGTTTGGTATCGCAGAACAAATGGGAAGCAAAAAAATGCTAAAAATATAAATGGAAATCAAGAGAACAGTAAGAAACATGAAACCACTGGTGCAGCTCTTGGTACACAGAGACTTTTGAATCTCAACTCCATCTACAACTAGTTTTGAGAACTTGACATCAGTCACTTATAGATAATATTTATCCTATATATTTCACTAATTGACAATGAGATCAATGTGTAAGTGTTCTGAAATTGCAAGGTGCTCAAAATGCAAAAGTGACAAGCACAGTTCTTCCTGAAAAGAACTCGCTCACTTCCAGTGGTTTCTTTTCTTTTCTTTTTTTTTTGCAGCAGGGATTGAATTTGCAACCTCACGCTTGCCAGGCAGGCACTTACACCACTGAGCTGAATCCTTGGCCCTTGTATTTTTGAGACAGGGTCTCACTATGCCATTCAGACTGGCCTTGAGCTCACTTTGTAGCCCACACTGGTCTTGAACCCACAACAATCCTCCTGTCTCAGCCTCCCGAGTGCTGGGATTACAGGCATGAGCCACCACGCCCGGCCAGTGGTTTCTTTTCTTAGGTTCTGAAAATACACAGGTTTTCCAAGAACAATGTGGCTAGAACACTTTTCAAGTAAGTTTTTCAAATCCTTTATTCATCAAAGAAGTCATTTATCTTAAAGATATATCTTTGATATTAACCTATTTGCATAGTAGTTGCTTTTGACATTTAAAGGTATGTGTGGCCCATTTCCACCTTCTAGAAAGCTCAAAGTTCTAGTCCTGGTCTGTAGTCCTCCTTATATGTGCAGTGTTGACTGCCTATAACATAGGCTCCTTGCCCATACACGTTTTGTTAGAACAGGTTTTCCAATATCCACTTTTACAGCCACTACAGTTAGGTTAAAGCAGAGAACTGATGAGATGCCATTCTACATAACAGCTGTCCCTCAATTCAATTTCATGCAGTAAGTATCTGTCTGGGGTTAAGTTAGTGTTAGGCATTATGCTTGACACAGAGAAATTTGACAAAGATGTAGACATGGTCTGTGCCCTCCGGAACCTCCACTGAGTACATAATTTTGTTCAACTCCTTGGGATGGCATTTGGATGTAAGAAAACCTGTCTCTAATGTAGTAAACCAACCTTGTGAAAAAGCAATTTTGAAAAACTGGGGGAAATTTAATATGAGTGTCAATTAAAATTGAGAAGTATTAATTTTGCTTGCTATAATGGCATGATAATTATATAAGAAATGGCCACCTTTTTTAAAGAGACTTCCTAGAGCAGGAAAGGTGAACTAAGAGATATCTGGAATGTACTTTTTAAGAAAAAACTTCCAAAAAAGGAAAAAGAAAAAATAAGGTCAATGAAAAAAATCGATAAAAATTTCCGTAATTGTTAAATCTAAGTGATAGGCTTTTGAGGGCTCATTCATTTCATGAATACGTGTGATCATTCATAAAAACCACATTTTAAATAATAGGTTGTACACACTCCTGGCTTTTTTTTTTTCTCCTAGAATAAGCTCCAGCATCTCCAAAAGGGCTTATACACTACACCCTTGTCCTCAGTTTCTGTGCAGTGTGTACTATCTCTAGTATCTTATCTGATACAGTCCTTGAAGGCCCTGGTGCCACTTCTGTTAGGAATCATTTGCTTATTTGCTCCAATAGAACAGTTTACACATCTTTAGGTACTCAGAGAACTTGGCTTATATCTCTATTATAGTTTTAATTACAATTTTATTATATATAATTGTACTTGTCTTTTTCTGCTTTCGAAGTGGAAACTCCTTTAGATTGGTCATCATATTTTAATTAGTTTTCTTTTTTTCTTTATGCAGTGGCTGATGCGGAGTCACAAGGTCCTTGACAATGTCTGTGAGATGGCAGAGAGACCACAGTATTCACAGTGCACAGCATACAGCACTTTTGTAAAACTGGTAAGAATCAATATGATTTTATAATTTTGTTAAGGATCACCCCAAAAGCGTATTTTGAGCAATAAACTATACAAACTGTATTTTGATTGTAGGACTAGGGAGCTATGCAAAACTTTGGTGTATTTTTTTTTAACCTAGTTACTTTCTAAGACTTCCTCATTCATTTCAGGTCATGGGTATTTAATTCACCAGAGCCAGCAGGAACTCATTTTGGAGAGTACCACAAAACTAGGTCTCATTCTGGTGTAGGGCATACTATTCCTATCCACAAAGTTGCTTTTGATATAATGGGGAAACTTCTAACTAAAGCTCCTCTCTCTTTAGAGGAGTGTGGGTGATGGTGGTGAAACAGAACCAAGGAGAAAAAATAAAAAAGAAAACACTTCAAACAAAGTACTAAGGTTTTTCTGATGATACAATCTAGTTAGAACAGAACTGCTTTTTATTTTTGCTTACACAGGAATGAATTCTACAAATCTTTGTAAAGAAGAGGGTTTAAAGGGTAAAACGAACGTGTCAGTTTCTAACAGGCAAGCTGTATAAAATTTTGGACTTTAAAATAACTAGTTATCATGTGATGCAATCTTAGCGGACTTTTTAAAATCAGCAAAGGAAATGCATTTATCTGTGTAGTGTGCATGTCAGCACCAAATTGCAATACATAATTTACTTGGGCATGCGCCACGTGTTTTGAGAAATCAGCCTCCTTTGGGAATTGAATTCCTAATATATTTGTCCAGAGATGTTTAAGGTTTCAAATACAAGATTCTTGAGCCCGAAACAGGAAATTGTGGATAAAGCACAGTTGTCCTGTAGTCTTTCTGTGTGTGCATGTTTGACAGCTGTGATCAGACTTCAAGGTGGCGCTTCTCTCATTTGACCATCTATTGCCTCAGCTCACCTTAGGGCTCATAACTGTACTGTCTTTCTCAGGACCAAATTGAGAGTATAATGCTAAACTTCGCATAGAATCGGTAGCAGGCTTTTTCTTTCTTTTCCGCATTATCCAACCTTATGTGCCCATTTAAAGAACAAAGAACACTGTATTGTGCAGTATTTGAACACAGATAGTGATTCCAGCCTTGCTTGTTTCCGTAGTCCAACCTGAAACTGCATCTCTTTCATCCTAAGAACTAGGGTGGTGGCTCACGACATTTGATAAAGAGGCATCTTTTCTAGAACAATTACTTAATAAGCTATTTATTATAACTGAGTTTTAATAAAGCTATTATTATAGCGAAGTTCTGTATATAAAATTTTTCCAGGCAAAATTCATTCATCGTGATCAAGGATCCTTTAGCCCTAAAAGACTATGCATACATAATAAATATATTTGGGGGCAAATTTGCAGTAGGGTAAAAAAAAATGCTTCTAGTACCTTGATGGAATGTTGTGTCACTGAGTAAGAGCACTTTAGCATCATTATAAATTTAAGCCAACTGTATTGTTACATTCAAGATCCATTTTATTGGGGATATGAACTCTATATTTATTATGGAACTTATTTATAGATTTGCACTGTCTGTAATAGGTTAACGTTTATTATACAAATCACTCTTGCTTTTATGAGAACACCGTTGTGGTATAGTCTGCATGGTTATGTAAGTTATGTGATTTAAAGGCAGAGTTAGTTTCCAGTTTTTCAGCTTATAAATAATAACATTCTCCTAATAACATTGTATTTTGACATGCAGGAAAAAAAAGAGATTTAAATGATGGATTGAGTTTCTTTTATTGAGCAGACTATGGATGAAATGGCTGTTTGGGAATACAATAAAATGTTAGGAAATACACTTTTAATCCAAAATGTACACATCTACACACTGCATATATGGTATCCTTGGGGCTATACAATAAAAATAGTGACAAGTAAACAATGAAACAAAAGGAAATCAATTTACCAGACCCAGAAAGGTGAAAGCCTTTGATGAAACACAACTCCACAAAGAAATGTGACATGCTGACAGAACTGTTATATAACCTTCAATTTATTTTAATAACTCTGGAAGGGCAGATGTCACAGCAGTTCCTGGAAATCTTTCAGAGGGTTCCAGGATGTGTTCCCATTCATTTTTTTTTAAAGCACCTATTGTATTGTGCAACCCAAAACCAACACTGACTAATTTGTATTAGATGGTCTCTTGAGGCTTACTCAGGTCCAGTTCTCTAAAAGGGTTTTGCCTGAGCAGTGTAGGAGTCATATGCAAAGAGGTTCCTCCAGGCAGGACAGAACACCACCTCAGGAAGGTCACAGGGGTCAAGCTGATTACCTCCTCCAGCTCAGGAGAGCTGAGGGCTCAGCTGGGTTACCCAAGGTCACAAAGAGCTATTGACATTCAGCTGCAGCTCTCACTCATTACCGGATCAGCAGGGAACTGTCTGGGCCTCCTGTTAACTCTTCTGTGTCCTGTTTCCAGATTTCCATCAGGCCAAATAGGAAACTGTAAGGCAACTCCACTCCAACTGGCTCATGGCTATTATTGAAGAAATGAACCTTTTAGCCAACCACAGAGGCATGCCAACAAAATCACTGCTACTCCAGAAAGCTGAGGCATGGGGAACAAAGATCGAAGTTCGAGGCCTGCCTGAGCAACTTAGCTAGAGACGGTCTTAAAATAAAATTAAAAATGGATTAGGAATATAAACCAGTGATAGAGCATTTGCCTAGCATCCATGATGTCCCGAGTTCATCCCTCTCACATGCAGGCAAACAACCCACCACAAAAACAAAAAAAAATTAGGGGAGAATCAATAAACCTTTCATTTTTTAAGTTTTTTTTTTTTTTTGCAGCAGGGATTGAACTCATGACCTCAAGCTTGCCAGGCAGGTGCTTAGGCCACTGAGCTAGATCCCCAGCCCTCATATTTTTGAGATAGGGTCTCACTATGCCATTCAGACTGGCCTTGAGCTCACTTTGTAGCCCACGCTGGTCCTGAACTCACAACAATCCTCCTGTCACAGCCTCCTGAGTGCTGGGATTACAGGCATGAGCCACCACACCTGGCTAACCTTTTAAATCAATATCTAATAAAGTTTTTACAGAGGAAAGCAACAATCCCTCCAATCATTTCAAAGGCACTGGATTAAAACATGAGTAAATATGCAAGTACCATGTTTGTTCAAGATACAACATAAATTTATTTCTGAGGTGAAGGTGAAATGTTTAATCTTCCCACTTTAAAAAAAAATCTCAATCTTTAATAAAGAGGGACACATGTGATTTTTAAAATGATAACAGCATCTGCAGTTCTTTTTCACTTAAAAGTGCACTTTCCTTAAGAGTTGCTGCTCCTGTAAAACTAACCCCGGGGGAAAACTGATCAACTCAACATTTAATCATGAAGTCACAGTGCCGAGGAAGTCCAGTGCCCTTCATTTGGCAACAACATGGAGCTCTGAATGGTAAGCCTGTTTCTTCAAACTTTGATCTCCTGCTGACACATGATCTTCCAGAAGCGACTTAACTTGCCTGACTCTATCAACTCATTTGTAAGTTGAAAATAATAGTTAATGAAACCACAAAACGTGTTCTGTGGTCACAATGGGAAGAGTGACTCACTATTAAATCCAGGAGGTTCTAAATTACATCTATCATTGCTAGATCATCCTTCTGGCCCTAAAACACACATTATGCTGAATCTTTGGTTGTCTTCTTTTATTCCTAATTACTCCCACAAATGGTTGAGGGTCTGTACACAGCTGGGCTTGTTTTCATTCATTTACTATATATAAAAAGTATTAAGCTTCTTTTGAGGGCCAAGCACTAGTAAGACCAAAGCCTTACCCTTAAGAAGCTTAGAGTTTAGCTTAGAACACATGGAGTTATAAGCAACATGGTAAGTTCTAGAAAACCCAAATAAATAGCTCATATTCCAGGTGGATTTGAGAGGTAGGAGTTATTAAGTTTGATTTTTGGCTTTGTCAGATGACCTAGCTAACTGCCAAATCTACACTTGACCTGAAAAAAAAAAAAAACCAGACATAAAAAGATGACTTATAAAAGTCTCTCAGTCATGACTTTGATCACAAATGCAAACAGAAATCTCCAGATTGGCTTCTTTCTGCAACATTAGACACAGCTGACCACTTTCTCTATTATGAATGTTCTCAGAACTGTGCTTCCCTCAGTGTTTTCATTTAGCATAAGTAAACTAGGTGATGCTACTTTGGAATAATTTTTAGCTGTCTATGACAGTGCTTTCTCACTTGATGATTGCTATCACCTCTACTTCCACCTCCAGCTTTAACCATTCCCCGAGTCTCTGGCATTACCTCTCATAACCACTTTTAGTCAACACTTGCATTTTTAATGTACCTACTCTGAGTTTTGTGTGCTACATCCCATTGAGACCTTCAACTCAACAAGGCTGTAGTAACATCTTTCCTCACACAAGCTATTCTGATTGTCTTTTCTTTTTCTTTCTTCCTTCCCTTCTTTCTCTCTCTCTCTCTCTCTTCCTTCAGGTATTGGGACTTGAACCCAGGACTTCATGCATGCTAAGCAAGTGCTCCACCTAGCCAAACCTCCAGTGTGTCCTTTTTTATTCCCTGTTTTAAAACAGGATCTTGCTAAATTGACCCGATTGGTCTTGAATGACCATTCCTCCTGCCTTAACTTCTCAGAGTAGCTGAGATTACAGGGTTGGGCTAGCATGCCTGGTTTGACTTCTTTTTTTCGGCGTACAGATTCATCTTTTACCCAGTTAATCAGGCTTTCAATTTTAGATTCTTCTTTCATTTCTTCCTTTGCTTTGACCTGTGTGATTTTTCTTCCATCAGTGTGTCACCAATTCTGTTTTCGGAGTTTCCTTTATTTAATATATTTTGCACATAGCCATCATCTTACTATCAATCTGCTTGAGACAAAACTGTAATTTTCTCACTTCTTGGTCACACCCTGAGACCACAGGGCAAATTCCAAAGTCTTGAGAGTTCCATTTAACTTCTATTTACCTTTGTCAACTTTCTGACTAATGAGATGTTGTATGGTTTTCTAGTCATCTTTCTAAAGTAGTTGCCATTCCTAAATATACTCTGTATAGTTCCATCTACATGTGACTTCTTTACAGTCAGAATCCTATATTTCCTCAAGAACTATTTCAAATGTCCATAAAAACAGCACTGATTACAAATGCTCTTTTCTGATATATTGCTATTGTATTTTACTTTTCTTAAAGAACACAATATTTGCTAGAGTACCATGGTTGCTTATGTATTTACCTTACTTCTAATTTGTATGATGGGAGAAGGGATTGTGTTTGTGGATATTGAATCCTCCTTGATGCAAAGCAGGATGCTTCAAAGATAGTGGATGGTTAATAATATTTATTATAAGAATATGAAATGAAATAGAATAAAAGCTATCTTTTCCAAACAGTTTGAAATTTTAGAATATCAAACTTCAATGAAATCCATTTTAGTGAATCACTTACAGTATTCAAATTTCCTCTGAAGGACAGAAAAATGCAAATTTTAAAAAATGTATACTTAAGGACAGAATAGGACTACTAACTGAGGATAACAGTTTAAATATGAAGAGTTAACAACATCAAGAGTGAAAATCCCATTAGATTGCAAATAGAATGGAAAAATCAAATAGTGTAATCAAACCATTCTCATTAGAATTTCAATTAATAAGTTGCATGGACAAAGTTCTCCTCAGGAATATTAACAGTGATGTCCAAGTAGGACTGCTTCTGTGATCAGATTTATGCAGGATCCAAGGGAAGAAAATGAAATAGGAAAAGTAGTTTCTGGAAAACAAGTATAATTTACTATCATATTACTGTGAGATAGTTAACAAATTAAATATTAGAAAGCCAAACCCTAAAAAGACAATAAGTTTTATATCTTTATATGTAAAAAGAGAGACTCATTTTTAAAATCTTGTCACAGAAGGTATTGGGAAAGTTAGAATATAAGTGAGAAACTTTTTCATCAACCTTCCAAAGATACCTGGATAAATCTGAAATAGAAACTAACAAAGATGGGCTAACAGGAGAAAATCATACCAAGTTTATTCAAGAAAAGTTTATGTGACAGAGTCAGAAATGAAGACTCAAAGATTCAGGAAAAATTGATTACTTCTGTCCTTAGATTCAATATAGAATAAAAGTGGTGCAGGAAGACAATTGAACAAAAGGATGTGCTCTAATGGTGGTAGATTGAGAGGGGAAGCTCAGTATGGGCTATGTGTTCAGATCCTTCTTGGTCTTTCTATGTGGTATTTCTTCCAAGTATAGGTTGGGACCTCTTTTGGAAGGAAGATCTTATGATTCACTATCAGATAATGTAGGCCAGAGAATTTTATTATGGCCAGCTATTACATAGACAAGTGAGGGGCGGTTAGAGTAATATGTTTACTAGGTTTTATAGCTGGCTTCAGGGAAGAGGGGATTCTAGTTTCTATGACCTACCTGTGGGTGAAAAAAATGTAGATTTTATGGTCTGCTTTAGGGGAGAGAGAGAGAGGCAGGAAGAAGTATGGGAGGAGAGGAAAAATCTTGTTTCTAAGACCCTGTTCTTCAGTTCAAGGTATTCATCCTGCCAAAGCCCCATACTTTGAGGCATCCGATTCTAATCCCTTACAATACTATGTTTTGGGATAGGGTGAAAAACTATTTTTTTACAGATTTGGCAAGATGGTAAAATCTCCATTTTGAAAAATATTGTAGAAAGCCTCAACCGCTTCAGAAATACATATTTTTCATAACTGAAAAAAGAAAAGAAGTAAATTTAGTTTTGTCTAATGGCTGCATTTAACCTCTAAGTTTGAGTCTGTTATCCCTATATCATAAGACATGCATTCATTTTCTTCCAATATTCTTGATAGAATATTGTGAGATTATTGCGCATTTTCCTTCTCCTGATAGTTAACATTTTCTCATGGCTCCCACCCAGAAATGAAGAACTGTTACAAATGGGCAGATCGGGTAAGATTTGGAAGGGGTCATGATTCCAATTTGTGACTCCCCCACAATATCACTGACCCATTGTTTGGAGTGTTTGGTTCTGCCCTGTCTTCTACATGTGAAATTGCATTCTGACAAGGCTTTCCTTCTATAGAGGTGATCTCAAAGGAAGCTCTTTCATCGGCCTTCTGGTTCCCAGAGACCATAATCATGCTACAGTTGAAATAGTTGAGATAAGCAAAGCAACCTCTTAGGACCTGAAGTCTGGCATCACCCGTTCTGCCTATGTCTTCATTTCAGTTCAGTCTAGTTGTAGTAAAACGCATAACAATACATCAGCTCTGAACAATCTGTGTTTTAGTAAGCTCTCCTCATGATTTCAAAAAAGCTAAATTTAGGTAATTAACAAAAACTGATATTACAGATTAACCCCCAAATTTCATTAGCTTCACAAACCAAAGATTTATTTTTGTCTTACCATCATGGCAGAGCAATGTGGTCATTTAGGACCCCTCTGTCTTCTAGCTAAGACAGTAAGAACACTTGGCCTCCAAGTTGCTGAGGAAAAGAGAGCAAGTTTGGAAGAAGAGCTTGGGAAGAGCATCTAGCCCAGCTTAGTACTGGCTTACATCCCATCTGCTAGATTAGAGTCCAGTACTAATTGTACCATGCAGCAAGGGAGGCTGGGAAACATACTTGAGCATATGTGTGAGTGCTTATAGCCAACTGCAATCAGGATCAGAGAAACATGACATTGTTTTCATCAGGGAGATAAGGTGTTCTGATTTTGGCTTTTTTATTTTTTATAAGACTCATGGACCCCTGTCACTGATCTCTTACCTTGAAAGTCATCTTTCACCTCTCAACTAGCAGAAGCTGTCTTTCGTTCCTTCCCAAACTTTCTCTAAATAAGTCCGTGGCAAGGACTAGGATCAGACATGACATAAATGTAGACATACACACAAATAGTAATAAAATGGTTGGTTTAAACTCTGTTGAAGGGTAGAAATGAAAGACTATTATCTCTCAAACCACATGCTTCCCACCTTTGATTCCATTTCCCCCAAGGTCCCAACCTTGAACCATGTGGAGTGCTTCTGGTGTTTAACTCATAACCCTCAATGAGAAGTCGTAAACTCCAATCTCATAAAGGCCAGGTGGGTAACGTAAGCAGAAGCAGCTTGATAAGTCACGTAGCCCAGGGGGAGGTGCGGGGAGCACACTCAGTGGACAGCACATGTTCCATCTGAGGAAGGCCGTTTGCCAGCAACAGCCAATTGCTCCTAAGCAGGAATGCAATCTTTCTTCCATTCTCCCCCCCAAGGAAAGATGAAAATCTAAATTATTTTTCAATTTTTACAAACATTGCATGGAAAAATAAAAACCAAAAATGATTTTTTTTTTACCAAATTCATCTAGGAGTTACCAAGTTGCAGCCCCTGTGCTAAACTGTACATTCATACCTCTATTTTGGATTTAGCGAATTGAAATTTTATGACAATTGTAAACTCCCAGTGTACAATTTATTTCTTTATCTGTTCATATAGAAGCTGATGAATTTGCTGACTTCTTTTGCTTCTATTTTATATCCTCCCTGAAATTTTCACTCATCATGTTACAATTAAACTTCATTTTTATTCATCTAAATTGACATTAACTCATGTCTCATTAAGGTAAGAAAATTAGCATTTCTTTACATCTTCTTTTTTCCTTCTTCTCCTTCGTATCTCTTTATATTTGTTAGTTTTGCCATCATTTAGTTTCATCAAGGTTGTATTTGAACTTTGTACTAAAATAATTCCATATTTAATGCTTTATCTACATTTTATATGTTAAAATTCAGAAGCTATAAATATTTTCAATGGTATAGTTGCAGTAATTAGTAATCATCATAGGACCATGAAGAATGATGCAATTCTATTTACTAAATCTGACCTACGGGACAAGCAATATTCTGAGAATGAAGGTGAAATGGAATTCTTTCTTTATACTCCATGAGTTACTGAAAAACATTCCAAGTTGCATTTTTCTTCATATCTGACCCAATTTCCTTATATTGGTCTTTGTTCTTCCACGAGTTTCCAATTTACTTTTTCATTTCCTTATTGACATTTCCTTAATCCTTTATTTCAGTACTGTGACTAATTCTGCCCTTTAACTACCATATTTGTTGGG